>JAKWBI020000305.1:0-55553 GCA_022664585.2 Zalerion maritima
TTTTTATCACCTGCGCCCCCACCACCCTTTTTTTCACTTTTTTTTTTTTTTTTTTTTTTTTTTTTTTTTTTCCCCCCCCCCCCCCCCCATTTCCCCCCCCCCCCCCCCCCCCCCCCCCCCTTTTTATTTTATTTTATATATTATATTTTATTTTTAACACCTCCTTTCTCTTGTCCTACCACCGACGGAAACTCCAAAACAAGTTCAAAATCAGTTGCAACCATGAATTGAGCAAGAAGGACGGTCGCTCGCTGCCTCACCCGCCCACCCACGTCGCTTGACAACTCCCCACGCCACCGCCGGGCACACGCGCACGCGAGCAGCTGCGAATCGACAAGTGACAAGGCCAAAGCTTGTCACGCTACTCTTCGTCTACACATCAAGAGAAGGCAAAACACAGCAAGCTTGAAGCTCAGCCCTCGAGCCGGTTGGAACACATCTCGTACATTTCGAGAGGGAGAAAGAGAACGAGTCGATTGTCCCCAAGTAGCTATTTCGCGCAGTCTTGGTTGGACAGGGGAGAGCGAAAAAAGGCACGGGGGGGGGCAAGCAGATACCACGCAGCTGCATGAGACGGCACAGCACCAGGAGAATATCGGTAGCTTTCGCCTTGCGCAGCGAAAAAGAAAAGAAAGCTACATACTGTACACGGAGCAGCCGCTGACCTGGCACGACACGGCTTGTCACAGCAGCACACAGCAGCAACAGCAACAGCAGCAGCAGCAGCCACAGCAGCACACCAAAATCCCACTTTTTTTTTTTTTTTCCCTCTCTTACTCTCTCTCTCTTTTTTCCCCAACGAGGTATTAACTCTCGCGACGACAGCGAATCTCTGCCTCCTCTTGGACGTCGTTTCTTGAGGCCGGAAAGTGAAGTTTGGCAGCGGAAGGAATTTATGGGGAGAAAGGGATCCCATCCCATCCCATCCCATCCCCGACCCGATCGACTCGACCGACACTCGCTGCTTTTCTCAAGCGCACCCCGTCGTCGTCCATCCATCCATCATCATCCATCGCAGCCACCGAGCACCGCTGTCCGCAGGGGAAATGTACACAAAACCAGGCAAGATGCGGCCGTTCGACATTGAGATAACGCTCCCCAAGCCGGAGGTGAGCCGGCCCCGTATCGACGAGACGTACGGCATGCTCCAGCTCACCCTGCGCTTCCTGGCCCTCCTCGGCGACCTTGCCGGCATTGGAGTGTTCGTCTACGTCGGCGTCGTCTGGGGATACGTGAACCACTTTGCCACTGCTGCTGTACGTATCATTTTTATTTTATTTATTTATTTTTTTTTTTTTCAATCTTGATCTTCTACACTCTCCATCCCCCCTAACCCCCCCCTTCTCTCCCCTTTACTCATCCCAATGCGGCGCCGCCGAGCCACCGGCGATCATCATTCCTTTTTTATTTTATTTTTTTTTTCCCCGTTCGCGCCAGCAACAAACTAATATATATATATTCTAATTTTTTTTTTTTCCTCCATGGGCGCAGGCAGCATGGGCAGTGATACCCGACCTCGCCGAGACGATCGCGCTCTGCAACACGTCGCGGCGCATCAAGCGCATCCCCGTCGCCGTAATCATGGTGATGGACGTCCTCGCCCTCGTGCTCTTCGCCGGCTCGTGGTTCTGGTACCTCTACGGTCCCGCCGGGAGGGGTCGCGAGTGGAACGACGAGCTGCTCGACGAGGACGAGGACGAGTATAGGAAGGGCTGTCTTTACGTTAGTTTTGTCTTGTTGTAAGTGAAATTCCGGGAAAAAAAAAAAAAAAAAGAGAGAGAGAGAGAGAGATTCCCCCCCCCAGAGCCCCCCAAGCACTGATCTACTGGAAGGGGTTTTTGGGTGGGGTGGTGGTTGGCTGGCTCGTTGTCGTCTGAACATTTGGCATGTTTGACGATATGTGAAGATGGGATCAGGCGAGAAATGCGGCAGGCCGTCAACACCTGCCGTGAAACCCCCAACCACAACGTCACGCAATTCAGGGAGAAAGCGGAGAGGGAAAACACTTCGGAATGCCCGTCTGAGCTAACATTTCATGTGCTTGCAGTGCCCTCCACGTAATGAACCTAGCTATATGCTGGGTTGATCTATGCCGCAGAGGTACCTAGCCTGGTAACTATAGAGAGTGGATGAAATTCTTTGGACGACGGCGACGTACCACCGTTTCCGGCGCGCGGCTCTTCGGCATCGGGGATTTGGAAGGGAATAGAGAGGGAGAAGGTGAATAACTTGAGCATATGCATTGGGAGGTGTTTCGGAGTACATGCGACCAGAGTGAGCTGCTGATGTCATACACACAGATTTTCGATTTTCGTGGGGCATTCTATTCCGGATTATTCTAGTGTGTATATCAATCGGTGTTTCTTGATATTTGGTATGAGCTTGAATGTTCTTGGAAATTTATTAATTCTTCCACTTCTGAAATCGGGAGTACTTTCGGAGTTGCAGGATTTGGATGTGAGCGATGTCGATGTCGAACCACGAGGTAATGAGCACGACGGTGGCAAGAGTCGCACCCGTCTTGTGGTGCTATTGCGGTGGCACCGAGATGGACTGCACAACGCTCGTCACCCTGAACCATTTACGGTCTATTTTCATAGCTAGATAGTTAACCTCGAGGCTAGTCTGAAAACCGCCGTGTAAATCTGCTTACATACATATATTGAAGAGGTATATACAGTCAGTCCATTCAACCCAGCCATCAGCGTCTGCATTCATTCATTCACGGGCGTGAACCCAACCCACTAGCTGCGTAATAAACCAAAAATAAGCATGAAAATACCAACCAATGCGGCCTGCCTACCTACCTCTTTCTCTCTCTCTCGCTACACACTCTGCCCCTATTAGTGTAGCATTATGGCTCTGGTAAGAATATGAATATCTACGTATCTTAGATACCGTAGGTAGGTAGTCGGCATGTCATTAACATCCGTGGCGGGGATTGAAACTTACAACATACGTATATACACGTGTATGTGTGTGTGTGTGTGTGTGTGTGTGGGTGTGTGTGCCCGAGACGTCCTCAAGGCAAGACCAGATACGTTACCGTACGCCGTGGCTCAACCCAATAGCAAAAGTATGCAAGGATCTCCTCGATAATACAACCCTTTTAGGTGTCGAGTTCAACCCCATGCTCTCTCTGGCCGAGAAGCAGATGTTGTTGAAGCTAGGCACGATCCAGCATGAAGGCACGTCATTTGTGATAGCAAGAAAGCTAGGTAGAAACACAATTGCATGCAACATCTTTGGGGAATCTTTATCTAATGAGCCCGTAAACACCAACCGGGGGAAAAACTTAAAATATCAACCAGTTCCCCCATCGGATATATGCAGAATAAGACCAAGGAAATAATGGAAAGAACCGCATTCGTAGAAAGCGGTATGGAGGTGTTTCAACGTGGAGGTAAAAATATACATGTACGGCAGCAAAAACTCGAGCGAATTACTACACAGCCTATCATATAACCTCTCTTCCCAGTCGGCTGCGGTTCTAGGTGGATGGAGGTGTAATCCCTAGCAGCGACCCAGCGGCCGTGTCCAATTTTCCCCAAACGTCTCCCAAGTTTCCTGTACTCGGTCCTCTCATTTTCGTGGATGAGACCGACCTTTCTTTACTCCTATCGCCTTCACATATGCCGCCACCCCCGGCGACAACCACTGGGCTCCGGTAATATATACCACGGGCTGTTCAACCGAATCGTGCTCACAAAAACCTCATATCACCAGCCAACCCGACCCCAACCACTCCATCAACCCCCTTCATCGTCTCCCTGAGCTGCCTCCTCAACTCCGCAACATCCACAGTCCCGCCATGATTCGGGCCCGCAGGAGGCAACTCTTGCTCCGCCCTAAGTAGCACCTCCCTAACCCAGGTTCCCAGGCTGGAATCCCCTCTCAAGCTCCCTCCTAGACCAGCCGCTGGGCCACCACCACCCGGGCCTCCCCGCCTACCCATCTCCCTCAGCCACGTCTGAACAGTATAAACAATCCATTCCACCAACCTAACTTTGGACGCAGTCTGCCTCCCCTGAAACGGAATCTCGTTGTTCTCCAGCAGATCCTCCAGAACTCGGGCAACCATATCATGACTAACGCCCAGCTGCAAAAACACAATGACCGGCCAGCACGGGTCGGCGCCGACAGTTCCATCCTGCTGGTTCTCCACTGTGTACTTGCATACTATGCGCAGCAGATCGCTGACAGGGAAGACGAACGAGTCTAGCGACGAGCGATGGGCAATCTCCGTGACCTTGGCAGAAATAATCTCGAAAGGCTGCGCGGGTTCCATTTCCAGACGTCCGGCCTGGTAAAGATTGAACTCTTCCTCCGCGTCCATGTGAAGCTGCATGATAAGGTTGTCCCACGTCTGCGCGATGGTGGTCGGGTTCCTGTAGTCCGCTGCGTGGTAGATTAGGAGGCAGAGGTCGTAGTAGTTGGCTTGATCGGCATATTCGTTGAACAACTGAAAACGAGGTTAGTTTGTGAATTACCAAGTACAGAACACGGGGGGAAATTTACGTCAGACAGATCCTGAATTTGTCCGTCCAGCATTCTCTCAATATCTTCCCTACGCTCAGGAGCCAGCCGGACATCCTGCCTCAGGCGCTCCAAGAGGTCATCCTGGATATGCGCTACTTCAAGGAGATCCGTGATGGTATGGGTAAGCATCTGCTGCTCCTGACGGCTAGTCCCCGGCGTTATGACACTGGCATTCGCCTTAGCCCTGCTGAGAAGAGTGATGCGATCCTTGACACCAATCGCAAAGTCCGACTTGGCCAGCTCGGCCTGCACAGCCGCCGCCTCGAAGAAGCGTCCACGGTGGGTGTAGAACTTGCACAGCAAATCTGCGTGCTGCAAGTCGACCAGCGCAAGGCGTTGAAGATACGTGATGACGTGTGGCGAGTCAATGGCTAGTATGCGGTCGTTCCATCCCTTATGTATGTACCAGTCGTATAGGTTGTAGTGGAACATCTCGTCCTCCGAGTCGTTCACCACGTCGTACGCCTCTTTGCGCTTGGTGCCCATCAGCGTGAGCTTGCCGTCTATCTGCTCCGGCTCCTTCGCCGCGTCGTCGTCTAGCTTCGTCATGACTTCGTGGACAAGGCTGTAGCACCTCTCCCTTTCTTGCATTGCTGCCTGCCGGGGATCATTCATAGGCTTACCATCATTGAACCAGATCAGAGCACTATTGCCTTTGTCTTTTTGAGAAGCGACAGAGAGGCAGAGCTGAATAGCTCCGGCGTAGTACTTGAGAGCAATATATTGCTCAATAGCCGAAACGAGGTTAGGGAAACTGAGGCCACCGGCAACAGACTCAAAAAGCCGCAAGCTCTCGGCCAGCATATTGCGAGCAATGTTGGTGTTGGGGGTTTGCTCGGAGGCCTTCTTGAGCTGTTCCTGCGCCCTGAATATAACAACGTCGTCGGGGCTGCAGAAGCTACCGCATCTTCGTCGCAATGCATCGGCGACTGTCTCAACGTTGGAACCACTTTCTATGTTCCGGTTCACGATCGCCTTGACAAGCACCTTAGCAAGATCCTTTCCGGCGGTCTGAGAGAACAGCTTCTCATACGTTAGATCCCGGAGTTGCTGTCGAGCACCATCCTCCAGCCTCAGGAAAATGTCCACAACACGCTCATCAAAGAGCATGAGCACAAACGAGATGCCCTCAGATATGCTTTCCATCAGCTTTTGTATCGCATAGAGCGCTTGGTGCTCAGCTTGCATGGCAATCTCATCCTGTCGGTTCGCGGCACGCTGGAGATCGCTCGGGCCAGAAAGACCCTGAATAAGTCCCCGGTTGGCATTGAGGAAACCCTTGAGACGCTCCAGTCGCTCCTGCACAGCAGCCAGCTTGGAAGTATCGACCTGCGACTTGATATCAAGTGCGCCAGCCTTGTCAGCGGTCATGCGAACCACCCTTGACTTCCACAGGCTGCGTACGAGACGGGAAAGATACAGACACAGGGCATCGTGTCTGGACGACAACTTGACAGATTCGGTAGATAGGGGTGCATTGTCTACTTCCTTGATGGTTGGCTGTCCCCCAAATTCGACAAATACTGCCTTTGCCCTGTCCTCGGTCGTTTGGTCGATCGCACGCCCTCCCCCACGACCCGAATCGCCCGTGTTCCCGCAAGCAACCGCCAAAGCGCATGATATGGTCTCGACTCTGCCGTATAAGACGATGAATTTCCGCGCTTCTTTCTCCAACCCCTCGTCGCCGACAGCACCCCGTATTGCCGAAGCAAATATATCCACCATTCGTCGGCGCTTGATGATGTGGACTCCGGTATTTGTGAGGATAGCGAACTGGCTGGCCTCGGCGTCAAACTGCACTGCGAGCTCATTTCCGAAGCCCTGTGGCTGGTTGTTGGCCGCGAAAGGTTTTCCTACAAGGCCGATATCTTCTGCCTTGCTCTTGATGTCAATCCAGCAGCCATGCTCATAGTACTTCAGGGCAGTCGGCGGGGAGGACTCGAGTTTGATCCTTCCGGTTTCGGGGGCGGATACGAACAGCATGTCCTCGTCGTTGTTTTGTTTCACAAAGTCGAGGAAGTATCCAGGGGCAAATCGAGCGCCGCTTCTGGAAGTGGTTAGGGCCGGCGAGTTGATATCGACCGCCGCATCCGTGCCATTCTGAAGCAGTTGCGTCGTGGGTCGAGATGGCTGCCTCGGCTTGAGGCTCGGGGGGAACTTGATAAACTGAACCTGCATGCTTTGCGGCGCTGCTGTAGAGGAGGGTTGAGCCATGTAGGATGCGGAGCTGGTTGCGCTGAGAAACAGACGGCAGCCAGTGTTTGTGAGGACCATGAGATGCAGCCGTGAAGCCTCCTTGGCCGCGATGGGACTAATAGACACGAACTCCACCTTTTCGGTTAGGAGCTGGGAGTAGTTGATCATGTGAGTAATATCCCTCAGGCAGTGGTACTTCTCCTTCTCAATGACCTTGGTGAGCTTGTCCGGGCCTTCCATGTGGTACGTTCGAATAGTCGACTTTGAGGACAGGGTGTATAGGAGGTTCCTAGAGTTGTCGATGACGATATCGATCAGGTGCTCATTGCTCTGGTTCCAGAGAAGACCACCGACGTTTGGGACGATATTTGACCAGCCTGGGTTAGAGTGGTTAATTCTTCCACACCTGCTGGAAAACCATTTCTCCTCTTGCTGGTAATACAGCTCGTGCACGTCCATGTCGCTAGATCCGCCGTAAAAGATGCGACCATTGGCAGCACCCCTGATAACGTGGATATCACTAGATCCCCTGTTATGGAGCGACATTTTGGTCTGGTAGAGAGACACCTGCTTGGAGCCTGAGGGGAGAGGCTTTGCGGACACGCCGAGGAGGATAATTTCGCTTGTTGTAGCAACGACAAGGATATGGGTGATGTTCTGGACGAAGACTCCAGGTTTCGGAGGGACGAGGCCGACAGCCTGGATGGCATTTTGCTGGTCCTCGAAGCCTATTAGCTCGGGGTCTGGATGTGTGTAGTCCCAAAGATAGAGGGCATTGTCTATCGCGACCCAGGCATGATTCAATTCGGCGAAGAGGCCCATCAGGGTGCTGACGTTGGCTGCATTGATGTGTCCGAATATTGAGTTTGGGATAGGGTAGGTGTTGGCTTGAGCAAATGGGGCCCAAGGCGACTCGAGGCGACATATGTCATATTCGGAAGATGTCCCTTCTGTTGGCAGGCAAGATGGGTCAGCATTCAATCTTCGAGGCGTAAGATGGTCATAGATTGTCTCGAGCGGGACTTGGATTAGGGGACGGAGTGGGACTGGGGTGGCGAGGGGGGAAAACGTACGTCTGCAATAGGCATCAAGGTCTGGGAAGCCTTCATCGTAGGACAGAACCTGATTTACGGTCTGGGATGCGCGAAGGACTGGAGGCAATGAGGTGACGGGATTCTGCTGTGATCCATCGTTGGAGCCACCGCCAGAGGTAAAGAGTCGTCGGTTGACAGGTGCTGGTGTGTTAACGTAGGCGCCTGGGATATGCCTCGCCGGCGTCTGGAACGCCATGGCCGTGGTTGCCAGATGCAAGTGTAGCCAGGAAAAATAATAATAACAAATGGGGATAAAACACTGAAATAGTAAGGATGCGTGCGCGGAAGAGAAAGTGAAAGTATGGGGCCTGTAGTAATGACAGGATAAAGCGAATGGCTCAACGGTCAGCCAGGCGCAGGCGCAACTTCAGTCCGCCTTTGGCAGCGAATGCATCAAAACCGAGACTCAATGGGGTCTGCGGGCAGGAAAAGGGTCGGAAATGCTATCGCGGCATTAATATGGAGTCGGGACTGTAAAATGAGGCCGATGGCAGGGCGCAATGGGTCTTGCGATCGCGGTGGTGGGTGATGGCTTGGGGTTGCAGGTCAAGTCTGCTTCGCAGTAAACAATTTTTTGTAGGACATGCAGCGAGGCTGGATGTGAGAGGAGCCAGAGCTCGACGCGCCAAGCCAACCAGACACGCGAGCGCACGAGTACCCGCACCCCTAGTCCGTTAACCCCAATCGGGAAGTTTCCTCAACAACACCACGTCACTTTCAAGCACCACACTTTCAAGCACCACACGCTAAGCCTCTTTCAGCAGCACCTGCACAATTTCCATTCATTTGATACTTTCCAGTTGTCGTCAAACTCTCAACTTCACACAAATTTTTAAAGCCCATCCATCCATAATGGCCACCCCAGGTCATGTGGCGTAGCTAGGCAAACTCCTTGTGCAGCTTATTCTTTCATATTATTCAGTAACATTGCTAGTCTCGCATTGCATAAGTGAGTTATTGTCAACAATTACTGTATCATATTTTCCCCATATCAATATTAAACAGCATAGCTTTGTGAGCTACATGTTGTTATCGGATCTATACATTGTCATATCTAAAGCCCTCATAAAAGTGTCTAGCTACCATACTCCATTATCCCATTATCCCACCAACCATTAACTCCTACCTACCATGTCGAACTCGTTTTTGTGGGGCAATAGCAATGCATGGAGCCCTACTTTCTCTTCAGCAACACATTAATCGGGCTGCTGAACACCAGTCTACTGCTTCTTGGCATCCCTCGCAGCCTTCTTGAGGGCTCGGTTGCGGATGTCGATATGCATCTTGTGGTTGACCGCAATGCTAATGGCACTTCCCGCTCCAACCGTGTTTTCAACAGCCCAGGCCATGATAGCATGGGTCCACCACGGGGTGTAAGTGTGAGCAACAGTCATCCAGGAGCCGGTTCCGATCTTTCCGAGAGCAGCCTTGACGAAGCCCTTTGGGTTGGGAATCATGGCGCTGGTGCGACGGACCTTGCTCATGGCAGTGGTGACAAGGTAGCTCAACACAAGCTGGACGTCAATGCCGTCGCCCTTGAGCTCCTGGGCCAGCGCGCTGCTCCAGTGCTGCAAGAAGGCCTTGCTTCCCGAGTATGTTGCCAGGTAAGGGGTAGGCGACCAGCCGCCGAACGAACCCATGGTGAGAATGAGACCCTTCTTGCGCTTCTGCATGATGGGAGCGACGACAGCAGTGGTCTTGAGAGTTCCGAGGCAGTTGATAGTAACGATGTTCTGGAGCTCCTCGGTTTTGGTCTGGAGAAAAGGGACGGGGATACTGTGACTTTGTCCGACATTGTTGATAAGAATTCCTACGTCGAGATCGGAAACAAGGTCGCGGAGACGTTCATAGTCAGCATCATCGTCGGAGGAGAAATCCATGGCCAGGGCCTTGGTTTGCAGACCGCCGGATCCAAGGTACTTCTGCTCGAGCTCGGCAGCGAGGGTGTCGAGCTTTGCCTTGGTGCGGGAAACGAGAACGAGGTTGAAGCCCTTGGCGGCGAGCTGGGTCGCAAACTCCTTGCCGAGACCATCAGATGCACCCGTCACCACAGCCCAGGTACCCTTCTTGCCATACTTCCGAAGCTGTAGAAAAATCCAAAGTTAGCCTGTCCCTAGCAAAGAACAGCGAAAAGCAGCCTTGGGCTGTGGTTCGCAAGAGGGGAACATGTGGTGGGGTTCAGTCCTACATTTGTGCCGCTGAGGATGAACACACTCAGGAAAAAGCGGAAGGCGTTCAGGGCCTTGAACCCCAGGTACAAAGCGCCCACGGCGGCACAAGCCAATTGCACCGGCTGGGGAATGGCATCGACAAATTTCATAGCTTCTTCCATGGCGATCGTGAGGCAACGGGTGAGGCCAGTCTTGGTGATAAAATTTGGAGCCTGGAAATGTAGGAGGGGACGTAATGTTGAGACCTCAACCCTTTTGTGTGGACGCCAAGGAAACATCCGTTAGAAGTCAGCATGCAATGGAGCACATGCAATGCTCCTGTGGGAAGAAGCTGTGGCTGGCTGGTGGAAGCCGCATCCCTGTCGCTGGATCCCACCAAGCTGCTGCCAATTGAAAGCTTCCTCAGGGGCAGCCGCGACCAAGCCCACGATACGCCAAAGCACATGACACACTTTTCAAGCAACATGAACTGCCACTGCCAAGGTTTTAATATTAAACGCCAGCAGCTACCAACGCCCAAGTTCATCATATAGCTATTCACTTTCGACTATAGTCTCAATACGCGCATTTGCTCACCATCTCAAGATTCTATCTGTGCGTAGACACAACTTACCAATATAGTATCGATTTTCATAGATCTACGTAGCGCCTCCAGCATTTAACGAGTGTTTTTTCAGGCTTCCGCTGAATTAACAAAATGTCTAATATATAACGACTAGCATAGTGGGTCATTACTTAAAATAGACGAGTAAGTCAAATCGAATTCGCGCAGACGTGAGGAATGGAGAGCCGGCTCGACTGTCCCGCCATCGAGAAACCACCTGTCTCTAGCCGGTTATCCATATTCCCAGACATGCTACGATACTGGAGATATCGGCGTTTACCATCTGCTTCCCCGTGGCATCATATATCCCGGAGCTACTTTGTATCTTAAATCCGTTCACAAGCGATGACGTCGTGTCATATAAACAAGATAGCTTTCTGAATCTTTCAATACTTCACAGAACCCGCAATGTTCTTCTTTCTCTTCCTTTTCCTCAACTAGCCCTGAGAACCGCTGTATTCTATATCAAACTCGAAAGAATGTCCTGTCCCGAGTGTTTCAGCGGCCACGTCCACAACGGGGAGCCCAAGGGCGGGGAAACCAAAATCTACGGCTTCGATGCCTATATAGTCGAGCCTGAAGCGGGAAAGCCCGTTCGGGGCACCATCGTTCTCATCCCGGACGCGCTGGGTTGGGATTTTGTCAACATTAGGATCCTCGCGGACCACTTTTGCGACAAGGGAAGTTTCCGTTGCATCCTGCCGGACCTGATGGATGGTATGAGTTTTGTGTTGGCAATAGTTATCCATTGCTTCTAATCCGGACCGAGATGGGTCTAATTGATGCTGACAGTAAGTTGTATTTGCAGGCCGAACCGCACCTAAGTGGATCCTCAAAACCTTCAATAGCTTGATGAAGGGTCCCTGGTACGCTAAGCCGTAAGTGAAAAGGAACGATCCATCAATTCCTAGTACCCACCATCACTAATGACGACCAAGACTAATCATCTCAACCCTATCACCTTAACAATACAGCTACCACGCGTTCTTTGCTCTGATCGGGGTAACGCCCTTCCTCCTGAAAAATACCCCAGGAAAGGCGTTTCCCCGCGCCGTCTCCTTCTTCACCGCGCTCCGCAGGGACATACTATCGCGGCCAGAAGCTGAACAACATCCTATCGGATGCGCAGGTTACTGCTGGGGCGGCAAGCTCCTCGCCATGCTCTCAGACCCCTCGAAAGCACCTCCAGTTCCGGATAACTCGGGGAAGGAACGAGCATGTCTTCTCGACGTGGGATATTCGGCACACCCCTCCATGCTTAAAATCCCGGGAGAGGTGGAGGCTATGCAGGTCCCCGCGTCGTGGGCGATCGGGTCAGAGGACGCCGGATTCCCCGAGAAGACGCTGAAGTTATTCAAGGAAGCCGTTGCTGGGAAGCAGGGCGATGTAGAGGGAGAGGTGAAGGTATATCCTGGTGGTGGTCATGGGTTTGCTGTGAGAGCGGAGGAGGCGGAGGCTGCGATGAAAGCTGCAGATCAGGCGGAGGATCAGGCGGTCGACTGGTTTTTGAAGTGTTTTAGTCGACTTTGAGAGGGTGGGGGTTAGTCACCAAGTGAGCACTGGAGCTTTGGGCCTTGACTTAGTAATTTCTAGGAGGACTATGCATGAGGCAGAAGCAGTGCAAGACCCAGCCCAGAGTTGGGCGCTCCTTTGTCCTACTAACGAGAGTCTATGTATGCCTGCGCTAGTGTGTCTACGTTTCACCTCGTTTCGTCTCAATTTGAGTATTATGCCAGCCTCAGTCGAATCACCTTGGGCTCGGAAAAATGGTGTCTTTAGAAGAAATGTGTAGGGGAGACTTCGTCTGGCCATGAGTTTTCTGTGCACTTGATATTGAGATGTTTCCTTATACGTCATCAAGGTGGACATAGTTACTAGTTATACCTCTCCGATATTCTGGAGATATATATAGTCTATTATTTTTCCCTCGCCTTCTGTTCCGGAACGTCGAGTGTACTCGCATCCGCACAATCCTCGTCCCCATCTCGAGTTCCTTCATCGAAATTCTGGAGTTGTTGATTCTTTTTGATGAAACATGCTGTAGAAGTAGTAGGGTTCTTGCAACTAGGTTCCCGAATCTTGGCATAAGAAAGAAGCCCGTAGATGTGGACATCCATTTTAATATTGCAGGGTATCCCATCGCCCGCCAGTCTGGAATTTAATGAACAGACGCACTTGTCTCGGTAACTTCTGCCACGGTGGTTGTTGGAGTTTCGCATCTACCAATTACCAGCCCGACAGTTTAGCTGTCAGAGCGCCTCCCGCCACTGTTAACTATATACGCAGAAATTTATGGGAACTCCCAAAGCTCCCCAGCTGATGGTTGGCTACTGGAGGTCTCTCACAACAAAGTCATCTGCCCCAAGTCTTGGGAGAGTGTGCGATATTATTGGTGAATGTTGCATGCATAGTTACTACCTGCATCTATTCGCAGGGCGTGCGGCCAAGGTAACGGGACAACCACTGGTCCTGCGTAGAGGACACCACAATCATGGAACGGCTAACGATGATGTTGATCTTGGTCGAAAAGAGGGGTAGTGCTAATATCGGGGGAGTCTTGGGGGTGGTGTAGCCTTATCTCTTTTCCTGGAGATCAATTGTGCATGGTTATTCCTCTTAGCCACGATGAGTCAGGTTCTATTATACTTTCTGTTGCAAAACTACTTCTTTGAGCCCCGGAAACAACCTGGTCTTCCAAGACACCGGTCTCTTTTCTCTACCAGAAAAAGGGGTAACATCAATTGCCTACCAACGGGAGAAGGCGATTTCGAGCATTGCTAGGGAATGTTCGGGGTTGGATATGTCGAGCAGAGCACAAGAATCGATGATAGGTCTCCCATTTTGACATCTAGAAAGGGGGGTTGTCGAAGAGCGAAGGAAAGCAAAACGTCCAAAAGACACTGGCCGTCCCCCACCCCATACAAGGCGGTGTTCGTACTGCGGACAATTGGCAAGACCAGCCACTATTTGCAATACTTAAATTTCCATCTCTAACTATATTCATTAATAATTCTTTTCTCTGGATGTGCTACGGAAGCTGCCAAGTCTCGCAACGCCCAGGGAATCCTTCATCAGCAACTACAGGAAGGGAGCCACGTCCGACAGCTGGAGCTTCCAGTTAGCAACAATCTCAATGCTATCCTGCATCGTCAGAATTCCAAGCGGCAACAACCATGACCGATTCGGCGCCTACTACCAGTCGCCCACTCAACTAGAGAACCTAAGATTCAGGGTGCTGCAGGAAGTCTCTATCCGCTCTATCCGCCTTATGAGGGCAACTATGAGACTGATGGATCAATTGTTCCCATAACTCAGATAGTAGGGTCTCCAGGTGATGCGAGAGGCAGTTTCTAAGATGCTCCAGTATGGCAGGACAGCCTACAACAACACTCTCTAGCCCGTCCGACCCCCGTTGAATATTCAATACAGTCTCCAAACCCTCAAGTAGATAACTGCGATCCTGTGTATCAACAGGAGACCACAAGTCGACACTCCGAAGATCGACAGCTGAAAAGGCGAGAAGACACGATTGTCATCGCCGCCACCGTAGCCGCTGGTTATCTCGGACTTGGAATCAAGGTGTGCAAGCCGACTGGAGAATGTTTTGGGAAAGGAATTGGCATTGGCGTTGTTCAGGAGGGGTTCCAATGACCAAGGACTAGCGTGTGTTTTGTTGGATTCTCGTCTGGCTGTATGACAATCTCGCTTTTATTTGGTTGACTTGTTTGGGGGCGGCCAAGGCTGTCACAGCTATATTCCAGCGGAGCTCGTGTATCGCACGGAAAGGAAACTCAATGCTGTGGCCGCCCATTCGGCTTTTATATGTGAATGAGCATGGACAACGCAGGATGATATAATCTGGCCAAATGCGGTTTCTGCACTCTTCTTCCCGCACCTAGATGTGCCGGGTGGCGGCCACGGAACTAGTGCCACCACCCAACCAGGACTTTCAGGCCAGTGCCTTGCATTGAGCATGGGGAGCAATTGACATGGCAGGTCAATTTGTGTTGGCTCACGAATGTTAGCTTCCATAGACTGTTCTCGGCAACGGAGTAGAGGTGTCCCCCAACCCCCAGGAGTTTCGACCAAGACCAGAGTTTGGCCACAAATACCCTGGACAACTCTCCGATAGTAAATGTGACGGGAGAATTCAAGGTTGGGAAAGTTAGCTGCATTAGGCGATAATCTTATGAGAGAACACGACGGAGGCTCTGCCGCTGGGTCGATGATCGAACCATGCACTGAGGCTTCTCATGTATATTGCCAGCCAGAAAAACTAAATATTGTCCCCAACCAGATTTAGGATGCTCCATGGCGCCGTCCACTGCGAAAGGCGGGATGTCAAGGAAAGAGAAAGAAAGAAGTTGCGGCAGAGGCGAAAGCTCATGAGAGCAGCTTGTCTCTCGCCAACGGTTGGGGCAGTCTTGCGCGGTATCCGCACTCGTCCAGCCAACATCCACTTGAACCACGGATTCTTCGTCGCATTTTCATCAGAAAACCTGCCACGCCAAGTTCATCATGAGGTCCTTGGCGTACGCAGTAGCCACGGTGGCCTCCGCATCGTCGGTTGCGGAACACGCCACGTTCCAGGACCTTTGGGTTACAGGTAAAGACCTCGAGGGAACATGTGTCAGGCTTCATACCAGCAACAGCCCCGTAACTAGTGTCCAGTCGACCGTCATCAGGTGCAATCCCAATCCCGCAGCGGCATCCGGAAAGTGCGCGATCAAGGGTGAGCTTTCCTCCGCCGTCTTTCTGATTCTGCACAATGGCGGGATCTAACGACCGGATGGGCGCCTACAATTCCAACGACCCAGGCATCATGGTCGACATTTGGGGCCAAAACCTCCACTCATACACAATCCCCGGTCCTCCTATTGCAGGATTCTGAGCAGTAAATGTGACGTGGTCATAGAAACAGCAAGGTGGAAGGAATGATCCAATATGACAAAGAGTCGTAGTAAGGGGGCGTGTTAAAAATGTTCTGTGGAAGGATCTATCTGCCCGACGTGACGAGACTTGCGTCGTATCCAACCAAGAGAATTGAGTAGCGGGTGGGATCGGACAATCATTCACTGGGACCTTTTCTTGCCACAGAATACACCTTGTCAGAGCTGGACATGTACATAGTACATAAAATTTGATTAAGGAGTGTATGGTTGTCGGCATCGCATGCGTTCGGTATTGCATGGTGGAAATTTCTCGGCATTGAGTATGCGGACGGAAAGTCATGGCCTGGGCTCAAGATAATAGAAAAGTAAAATATGATACCTATTAATAAAAAAACAAAATAAAAGGAATAAGAACATTCGATCGCCCAAGATATTCGGATGAGGAAAACTGGATCTTGGATGGCGTCCCGATAAATATGGATCGATAATTAAGTACTGGAAGAAAAGGTTAGGAATTAAAAAGGATTTTTGAAAGACGGTGAAGCTAGGTGCGGATTCGGTGAGATTTCATCGGGTGCAAAATTGGACCCTGGTAAAGGGAATACAATAATTATTAATAACAAAGCATTTAATCGTTTTATTTATTAATACCAGTAAATAAGAGGTATGACGAGGATTAGTGGGGTATCCAGAGGGACGAGAATCGTCAGGGCCCTTGAGGCTCATGGGCGGAAGTGAGGCGACATGACGAAAATAAAGTTTAGAAAGTTTAGCTTCAACTTCTTTCTACGGTCGTAGCATTTTTTTCGTGCTACGTTGAGTCTTCCAGGGCATCAATCATCGGATGTTGGCTGACTTGGATGCATCGTTGGAAACGAAATATCTTCTCCTCTCACTACCGATGCTCACCTCGGGAAAGAGAAATAGAAATAACAAGAAAATGCCACCACGTTTCATGGGCTGACTTGAGAGCAGTATAGATGTTCCCAAAAGAGAGCGTGGGATGAATCGCGGTTAGGAGCTGAGGTTAGCTCATGCATGGATGGATGGAGGTGACAAACGAGTTGCTGACTTGCTGGCCAAGAATGTGACTGTTGCCGGACCCATAAAAACGGCCCCAATCGGTCGGTGAATCGGCAAGGCGGGTCCGCGCTCGGGGTTGGCCGTGGCAGTCACAACCCACTTTCCTTATCGGGACTACCATACCGCAACGTTGACACCGACCCCTTATCAGCCCTAGAGCAAGGGTGATCAATGATTAGCCAGCAGCGGTATTCATCTATCACCACGAAACCGCATTATGGCCTTTCCATCTTGACTGTCATCTTTCCTCACCACCCAGTCGCATTGTTGTTATTTTGGGACTGCTTTTGGGACTGCTTTTGGTACGCCTGCTGTGGCCCAGTCAACCGGCACTAAGATTGTCATATCTCCATTGCCTCTACCGCACACTGAATCCGTATACCCAGGAAAAAGAAACGTCCCAACAGATCTTTTGTGGCAGCCAATATCCGTAGACGCGGCATCAGCAACACCACATACACTGCCAATTGCTAACCCTGTACGGATTCACTGTCCGAGAACAAGTGGCCTTGCTGCTGCTGAAGGCTTCCAGCCAAGAAACAGCATCCAATTGTCGATATCCCGCCAACCCGCTTTTGGGAATGCGGTGATTCTCAGCCCCATAATTTGACCGCTTATCCTCGAAACATCATTGTGTAATGGACCTGTTTGCTGGTTAGCGAATCCTAGGCGACGGTCATATCCATCTCACTCGTATCCCTAGCGCTCCAGCCCGCGGCCCGTCTGCAGGTTCTCATCGCCTCTAGATTATTGTTATGGACAGCATCTCAGGTACCCGGGACCTTTGACTCGCCTGCGCACTCATTCAACAGCGTGAAATTGTTCATAAGGCTACTCGCCTCCCAACGCCGCCTCGAAGCTCAAATCCAGAAAGTTGTTGTTTCTGGTGACAGCTTGCCATCTTTCTTCCAAATCTTTGTCTCTTGTCTCTATATTACTCATCCACCAACATGGCTGCTGAAAATCTGTGTCACATCGGGACACTCCCCAACGAGGTACGTACCTGTATACCCTTACTCATCGAACATCTGTTGGATGGGCACGGATATACTCCCATAGCCATGTACCCACCTTCACCCAGGGACCGACGGGACGCATGCACGCTTCCGGGAACATCGGACAGGCCCTGACACCTTCAAAGCTCATCGGCGATATTCTTTTGTTACTTCCGACCCACTCACTTCTCCCCCTTGCATCGGTCTCACGACGCTTCCACTCGGCAGTTCACTCGCTGCTGAGGCTACGCCTGCTTCGCGCAGCTGCCTTGTCCCACCGCGAACTCATCCTCGAGTGTTACCATCCGACAGCCAAGCTAAGCACGCCTTACCTAGCATGTACGCCGACTGGTAACGCCTGGGAGGAGCTCAAAGAGGCAAAGGACCTCAATGCCCTCGCTACTCACTACACGCGCTTTCGTCCCACGTTGAAAGACGGGGATAGGCGGCTGAGGAGGGGACATCCCCATCGGTCTAGCAACTTCGAACAGTTGGCAGACGCAAAAGAGGAAAAGCCGGCCGTGGTAGACATCACTCTCGACAGCTGTGAGCTGTTTACTCAGCTTTGCACTGTGACGAATGTGGTCACCCTCGGTCCGAGAAAAGGCTTCTTCGCTGGGCATATCAACGTGGGCGATGGTTTGTTGCGTGTGTGGCGGGAGTGGCTAGCGGCGCGGACAGGTAAGGGGCCGAGCATGGGAGACGAAGATATTCTCTGGGCGGATGGACGGAGGGATGTTGGCGTCCGTTTCCGAGTCCTCCAGAAACACGAGTCTACCATGCAGCAGCCGGTGCTTCTCGGTCGGGATGAGGATCCAGTGGTCTCATACACACTGGTGTATGAAGGTTAGTTTGCCCCGTCACAGAAAAGCCTGCACGGCTTTTACGGTAGTAATATTGACACTATTCCTGTAGAGCTACTTGTCCGCACTAGCAGACTATTGCTCTCGGTGGAAGGGGCAGAAGATGAAGACGTTCAAAATTCAGGTAAAGCAATCATAATCGCATTGCTGACTCTGGGATGAAACCGAGGTTAGCATGCGGGTGTCGTGGCGAGGCAATCTTCTATGGGAGAGGAGGGTGCTTTCATGAGAACGTTCCTGAAGTCGATCCAAGGCTCGACGACAAAGGGACCATGAAAGTTGGACTGATTGCGTTGGTGTTCTCTAGCAGGGAGGCACCAGCAGGGAAGGTCAACCACTCGTAGCTGCTATGTGGTGGGCTGGATACCCAAACGCATGTGGACCCATGGCTGTGTTGGCAACGGTTGAGATGGACCATGCTCTCTCGGTTTGGAAACTCCCTGCTGGAGCCCAGCGAGTTGGCGCTGAGTGTGCTTGACTCTTGGGCTTTTGAATTCCCATTGGCCAGAGGCATGGTAGGTGTTTGATGGAAGGAGAAATGAACACTCGAAGACAGGACATGGTGCTCACATAAACCAAACGCAACATAGGTCTTATCCATAATGCCCGCGGTACTGTTGCCGGGCCGGCTCGAGCCTTCGTGTGGGCAAAATTCTGGCCCCCACCAGTCGAATCGCAACGCCTAAAGTACGTCTTTGCTACCGCATGAGCGGCTAGGACTCGGATTTGGTAGGGGCGGAGTGGGGAGGGAACGAGAGTCATCGAACCAACAATTTTCGAACAAAGCTTCATTGCCAGCACTGCCAAGAATGCCTACGAAGGTATGGGAGCATCGCTAAGAACGGCTGCAACGTTTATAGCCATTCTGATCTTGGCTAAGGGTTTCGAACTCGATAGTAGTATTTCTATAGTTCTCTAGAGACGACACGATGCATAGTCATGTTTTGTTTTCGGCCATTCCCTCGGCGTACACACATTCGGACACACCTATAGATAGAATAGACGTTGCATGGAGTTGGGTATAGCTTTCCAGTTATGTTTTATTTGACGGGGTTTACCTTGGTAAGTTCGTCACGCAGGGCAATAAGCGAGGCGCTTGTGGAGGCGGGATACTGGGAGATCTCGGAGCCATACTGGTTCGGTTAATGTTATGTGGGATGTTACACACGATACACGAATGCTAGGCGTAGTGGTAGTATGGTTGGAGCACACTTATAGCTGAATGTAGAAGGACGATCGATGTGGGTGATGTAGTTGTGCAGCGATCTTCCGGTCTCCGGTCGCTACATTATCGTTGGCCAGTGTGATCTTCGGGGCTACTGGTTTGAGATTGTATGGGAGGTGTGGAGGATCTAGTGGATTATTATGAGAGAATATATCTAGCAAACGTTTCTGCATGAACAATGAATAGAGAAGGCCCTGGTATCATAACGAGTGCTACTAAAGCCGGACTACTTCCCCGGATCGTGACACTGACAAGATCAGGAATCCAGGACCGGCAAATGAGCCCATATGCCATCACACATAAACAGGAGCACGGTAATGCGTAAAAAGGGAAAAGAGAAACAACGATTCGCTGCTCGAAACATGATGAGAGGCGGGCAAGTTCAGCCTGTACCTATATCAAGGAAACACCAAGCTTATCCAGGAACCATGCTAGATTATATATGTTGAGATACTATGGATACGGTAGATACAACATTAAACGATGGTGACTTGATACACATGACTGTACTAATTTGTCAGATGGCCTTTTCCCTCTGTCCTTTGTAGCTAGATGAGGAAACATCCGATAACTCGCGCAAGAAGACGGCATGGGTTCGACTTCCGAAGACCAGTTTAAGCTGTTGCGAGTGGTTGCTGAAAGTGGGGAAGGCTGAAGATGCAATTGTTCAGACGAAGGGAATTTTTGGATGGGCATGAACTGGGGGAGACTGGGCCGAGAGGAAGCCAAACAAAAGTGAGACGGGGATACTAGGGTGGTATAGTCTGTGCGCTAAGACCGACTTAACATCTAGAACAAACTTCCGCTTCCGAGCACACCTGCCCCACTACACCGAGCCTGCTACAGTAGGTGGTGCTTGTTGCAGCCTGGACGGTGTGCAACGGCCAGTCGCAGGCGGCACCTGCCGTAACCACTAACGGTATTGTTCCTTCCTCTCCGGGTGTCATTCAACATAACCAGCCCGTTCTCAAGAATGATTCATTGAACTGATGCCTTCTTTCCTTGTGGTCAAGTTTCATTCTGAAAAACAACTTTTCCTTCATGCAACACTACAATTCATCCTGTCAGCTAGTTACTCTTTCTATTCTTGTCTTTCCTCAACATTTTTCTCGGTTTTCTCTTGTCACAGTGGGGCGCAAAATGTGGTTCTGCCAAATGATCTACGACAGCTGCAACCCAAGGGCATCAGCTTCGTTTCAGCCTCCACCAGGTTCTGTGCTGTTCGCCACGCTTGGCCCTAAAAACCCAGGTCAAAGCGCATATTCTTTTCCCCTGACAGGTGACACTATCCATGCCAGCTTGACAGCTGCCAATTGACTTTGTCCTACGCTGGCTGACAGATCGATGAGGCAGTCAACCTTACTACATATGTACATCGTGAGAATCCCCTCAACCCTCCAGCGAATCTGGTCAGGTTCGGAGTGTCTATGCTTCCTTATTGAAGTATCTTGAGAAGTCCCTTGAAGAGTCCCTGGATGTGGAGAGAAAGGCCTGGGAATCACAGCAATCGTCCAATGAGCCTGGACGGTTTGTGGGCTTGTTTCCAACGTCCCTTCTTAGAATGTCGAGTTTCTGAAGGCTGCATGAGGCGGTCGGTGCGTCCTGTCGCGATGCTTATGACGTCTGAATATCAAGCAGCATCAATACCACCAACCCTGCCACCCCGGAAAGGACATGTACAACTAACCGGGTACTACCAACTATGTGTATTTGCCAAGCGACAGAGAACATGGATAGTGATGAGAGCCACGATGCTGCAGTTGGTACCTAACCTCCATGTTTCAATCTTCTGGCCCATAACCTCTTCATCATCCTCTGTTCCTCGTTTCTTCTTGTCTATCCTCAACCCTCCATTTCCATCCAATCCCTCCCTCGTTCATGCATGCGAGCCGCAGGAACCTCCTGCATGCACTTCCTCTCGCCGTCACCATGACTATTTTCTAGCTTTTCTATCTGCTCTTCCCACATGCTGTTTTACTACTATTTTTCTTGTCCCTTTCACGGGCTTTCTTATTCCTATCGTCTGTTTCAATTCGTGACCGCTCCTTCTACATTCTCTTGTTTTTTCTTCGACTGCAGGCAGTAATTACTTCTTATTTTTCTTACCAGCACCGACCTGTAATACTTCACTGGGGATATTCGATCGTCATTCATTCCCACATCAACCACTACTAGTCCCAATAACGACAAAACGGCCATCCTCGAATCGAATTTCGGTAGCCAATTAATCGAAAGA
This sequence comes from Zalerion maritima, assembly GCA_022664585.2. Taxonomy (NCBI): domain Eukaryota; kingdom Fungi; phylum Ascomycota; class Sordariomycetes; order Lulworthiales; family Lulworthiaceae; genus Zalerion; species Zalerion maritima. The sequence goes on from JAKWBI020000305.1 coordinate 21,899, forward strand.
GTTTGGAAGTATGGACAGAATAATACAACTTCAACCACCACCCATGGCGAGGAACAAGGGTATCAGGACGACAGTGCCGCCGCCGCCGTTGGACAAGGACGAGAAGTGGTCGAGGCCATCAACGGCAGATTCAAACCGATCCGGCATGTCTGCAATGGGACTTTCCAAGAGCACTGTGCCGAGACGAGCACCATCGGCAGCATCCAATGTGTCTTCTTCAGCTCCACGAATACCAGAGACACGACCGTCAACAGGAATGACAGCGTCTTCACGGCCTCTTTCATTTTCGACAAACAAGTCTAGCCAGCGAACGATAAAATACGCAACTGGAAAGTATGCCGGTATTGAGTTGGTGCCACAGCCTAGCGATGAGCCGGATGATCCATTGGTAAGTTATAGGCGCGTTGCTGTCTCGTGGGGTATAACAATGATGACTAACTAACAAATGATAGAATTGGGCACAATGGAGGAAGGAAGTCAACTACGCTTCTCTCATGCTATGCACGGCCGTAGTCAGCGTTGAAAAGACAATATATCTTCCCGTAACGGGAGAGCTTGCGACATTGTACTCGGTGGCCTACTCTTCTGCTGCCGCATTAACGGCGGTTCCTCTGATTCTCTCTGCTTTTTTCTCCGTGTTTGCGACAGTGGGAGCAAGGTTTGTCGGCAGGAGACCAATACTACTCGGAAGCATGGCATTCATTTTCATCGGATCGATGTGGTGTATAGAGGTGGACCGCTCCTTCAGCGAAAACATGGCCGCAAGGGTGTTCCAGTCTATCGGATGGGGCGCTTTCGACTCCTTGGTGCTTGGAAGCATATACGACACCTTTTTCGAGCACCAGCGCAATGTTAGGGTCGCTGCATTTACTCTCCTAACTCTGGGCACAACTTGGGGCCCCCCGGTCCTAGGTGGTCTGGCCTCGGGAACCGGTGGCTCATTTACCACGCAATACGCTATTCTAGCCCCATTTGTTGTCCTGGCCTCCTTTGCCCTTGCTACTGGGTGCCCCGAGACAGCGTTCGACCGCTCAGCACTGCCGATTATTACGCCGTCGACCGCCACCTACAAGCACCCGGTGCCGCTTGCCCCACATCGGTTCATCACCTCCGACATGGTGAGGGAGCAAATGAAGATGTTGAGACCGTACAACTATAGCCGCTCAGGGACCATTCCGGCGTTGACCCTGGCACTCCAAGCTCCCCGTGCTCTCGTCGCGCCAACGACTTTGCTCCTCTTTCTTGCCTCCTTTCTCCCACTCTCATCTTTGTGGGGTCTGAGTATTAGCATGCCGCTTCTCTTCACTCCCATGCCCTTCATGCTCACACCTGCCAATATCGGGCTCATCTTTGTCGGACCGTTCCTGCTTGCGGGGATCGTGGCGGCGGCCACCAATCTACCGGTCAAATCGGCCCCGGCATTTGAGGCTCGCATCTCACCGAAAAAGATTGTCATGTACTTCGCTATCGGCACCGCCATGGCAATGTCGGGGACAACTGCGCTCGGCACCTATATTGCGGGCCATGTCAAGATGTCCAGCGCTGCCAGCGTTCCCGTAATTGGAGAGCAATCCGGTTCCGATGTGAGCCTAGGCCTCGTCAGTTTCCTATTTGCCCTCCTCGCCGCTGGCTACGTGCTGGTAGACAGCGCAACCAAGGGGCCACTTGTTAGGCACTCCATCCAATTCACCAGCAGCAACCTCAACATTGGAATCAGGACCACGGTGGACATGGAAAGCGGAGTCGTGTTTTGGCGCCTGTTGTTTGCCGGCATCTTCGTCATGGCAGTGCCCAATTCGGCATGGACCTTTTATGGCCTTCGCGCCACCTGCATTGGACTTGGCGTGGGAACGCTGGTCATGTCTTCCGTTGTCGGCGCTCTTTGGTGGTTTGTTGGTGATTCCATCCGTAGTTTCGATGGCAGGGTGATGGGGCTGGTCGACTGGGCCATGTTGAAGAGGACCGGGAGTTTCTTTGATGCAGATTAAGTCATGTACTCTGAGGATATACCTTCGTTTCTAAGCATTTATGACACTCTTTGCTGCTTTCCTTCCTGTCATTTATGGGGCTTGATGCATAGTGTTTGCATTTCGAGCTGAGATACCACGATCCCGGATGGGTTCGAAAAATTCTTAACGACTTGTTGACGGCCTATCATGATGATTTTGTTTTCCTAGTTGGGTGACTGGTACCCTCCGAGTCGAGGTAGGCACTAGATAAGATATCAAGTACGAGGAAATCAGAGCGTGGGAAGGGAAGGGCTTGTAGGCTATATACGATGCAAATGGAATCTTCTGAGACTGCATATTGCTACCATTCAAATGTTACTATTATCCGTCTCTAGGCTCAATTGCCTCAACCAAACACCGCGTACTTGGAACACCAAGCGAATGAAGCAGTATCCTGAAAAGCGACCGGCGTATAAAGACGAGAGCCTGGGAAGATTACACTGTGTGGTAGCAGTGAAGACTGTCCGACGGTACAGAGATTCGGGAGAGGGAGGATGGCTAAAAGGGTAATGGGATGGAATTATTAGGCCGCTATTCTGGAAGGCTTGAAAAAAGGGTTATTTCATGTCGGATGATTCGCTAAATGTTGATCTTCCCCAGTATCTGGGTTTGATCAACATCGGACAGTCGGGATAGGCTTCTGTCACCCAGGTTATTGCCGAGACGCATCTTCAGTGCTGTTGGTCCCCTAGAATGTAATTCGAGTTGGTCGGCCGTCTGGCACGTGGCATTTCCCTAACGGCCCTTATTCAGGCTTCGAGAGGGGTGTAAGCCAAATCCTGAGGTTCATTTATTCTTGAGTCAGCCTGTGTGCAGCCAGCCACGCCGCCGTCACAGTAGCCAACCAGCAGGCTGGAGAACCCGCAACATCGTCTATGGCGGCTGGTGGGCTGGGGCCAGACATGGCTTCGACACAAATGATCATCGCCATGCTGTAGAGGGAATCAACAGCGGGTCGGCAAGTCCTGCCCTCTGCTTATCCATTATCGCAATGCACTTGAGAACCTGGCGTTTGATGAGTCTATGCGAGGAACCTGAGGTCCCGCCTATTTATTAGGCTTTGCGCCTACGATGTTTGGCTGGGCTGAGCTTTGGCGCCTTCTGGTCGACTCAAGCGCAAGCCACAAGTTCACAGGACCGTGCGGCGGCATACCCAGACAGTACATAGTACCGGTCAGCGGGAGGTCCAGCCCGAGACGATGCCTTCAGAAACGAGGCATTCAAGATTGCGTGTGGGGCATTCAGCACCGAGAACACGAGAAGAGCGACGTCTTTGCCATGTCAGCTTTATGACCACGCGTTGTCGACGGAGGCTGAGAAACTCAGGATAAATGAAATGGGGGTGCGGGTGGTTCAAGCTGCCATTCGAAGTCTTCAGTCTTGGCGGCGGCCCGTCGGATTTCCAAGCAGGTTGGACCCGAGTCGTTGGGATGAGGTTCCCCGAAGAATGAAGTTCGGTTAAGGAAAGGTCTACTCCCTGCCACTGCATTCTTTACGGATATACAGCAGACTGCTGTGCAGGAATTGGCGGAGTTAGATTTGACCTGACAAGAGACATGATGACAACCTAGATTTCCCTAGTTAGGCAGGGTGTGCTATGTACCGGGCATAAGGGGCCTAAGCACAGCCACCACGGAGCAAACTAGGTGATGCTAACCTAGTAGTACTGTCTGAGCATCGTGACTTTCAGGTTAAAGACCTGGAAGCCAATATCCGATGAGGGAGCTGGTGTTGGTTGGCGGAAGTGAATGGAATAAGCCTGATTCAAAAGAAAGAACCAAGCCTAGCCGGCTCTCTCTCTTATGTCTCTTTATTATCTACTCTCCCTACCCCCTTTCTGAGACATTCCTATCTTGCTTTTGCTTTTACCCTCTCCTCCACCCAGCTGGAGTCCATCCTTGAAGGTTCCCGTTCGTTTCTTTAAAACATTGAGTAAAATACATGTATATATCGATAGTAGTGTGGTGCCCAAGCAGACACACAAACCAAGCAATCTCTTGCCAAGCAACCAAGCAAACAACAGCGACCCACCACAAGTACAAATACGTACACATTCCTTAATATATCGACCTCCACGCATATACAATCACCACGAAACCACCAAAATGAAGTCCGCCAGCACCCTTCTCCTCGCCACTCTGCTCGGCAGCAGCGGCAGCAGCACGGCCTTCCAAATCGTCGACCGGGACATCTGCCTCTCTGAATCCGGGTCCCTCGCCCGGCGCGCTGGCGAGGGACTCGAATCCGACGAGTGCGTCGACGCCCTGTCTTCGCTCCTCCCTCTCGCCACCTCCGTCCCCACTCCTCCCGCCGCGCTCAGCGACGCCCTCGCAGACGTCACCATAACCGACCCTTGCAGCCCCCCCACGGACCTTCCCGACGATGTTGCCTCCGGGCTTTCCAGCTACACCTCCGAGCTCCTGGACTGGTACTCCACCCACTCGGGCGAGATCGAGGGCGCTCTCAGCCAGTGCCCCGACTTCAGCAGTTACCTGAGCGACGCGCCGGTTTGCACCGACGACGTCGCTGCTGCTACCGGGGGCGACGGTGGAAGCGGATCTACCGCCACCGCGTCCGGGGGTTCGGTCGTGGAGACGGGAAGTAGCAGCGGCAGCGGCAGCGGCAGCTCTGATGGAGATGGGGATTCGGATGGAGACACGGCTTCCGACGATGCGGATTCGGATTCCAGCAGCTCGGGCGATGGCACTAGCGCTGGTGCTGCGAATGGTGTGGTTCTCGGTGCTGGTGTTGCTGCTGCTGCTGCTGGGTTTATCGCTGCTGTGCTTGCTCTCTGAGCGGCCTCCTGTTTTCGGGAGGTCGTCCTCACCGGAGAGAGTTACTTCCCCTGTGGCTCCGAGATGGCTCCAGGTGATGGCTGGCAAGTGGTGAGAAGAGCCAAAGCTGCTCTGGTTGAGATTGTATTGCAGACCTTGATGGTTGCTTAATGGCTAGTCGCTTGTAGCACCTTGTCGGTCGTTCTTGATATAGTTAGGTTGCAGTTGCTGTGCTCGGACATCTACTACTGAAATTGATTTCGAGGCACCGCTGAATACTAGTTTTATAACTTGTCCCAACTCCTTTGTCATTCGAAGCTGCGGGTAGTATTTGCGCGCTACGGGAAGTTCCACCGCGGCTTGGCAACATGCATGCTCGTGAAACGGACTGATGCTGCAGAATAAAATTTAGGTACTGTTTCTTCACTATTCTCGCAGCTATTCCGTGCTGCCAAGGATAATTATATCCTCTGTGAAACCTACTTTACCATTTGTGATAGGCTAATCATCCTGTTCAACCTTTGCTTAAAGAAGAATGGGTGTTCTTCAAAATCTAGTATTTATACTCCGAACATACATAACTAAAATCCACAGAGAACTTATGATTCATCATTCATATTTCTTTTTGATAGAGCAGATGCTAGTTTAAAACACATCAACCCGTTCACTTTATTTGATACATGACGACAGCTCCTGTACCAGGCTTCTAAATGCATATTTGTTGCATGTGTTCTTTGCATGTACGAAGATCGGCTTGACAACGTTATAATACACCTGCTTCCCCCTTTCCTTTCTACCATCCCATCTTCGCAAGCGCATTTGCCCTCTTAACAGTGTTCTTATACCCCTCCGAGAAAAGCTTCCTCCACCGCACCCCCCTCATCCTCTTCCTCTTCAATCCAGGCCTCTCGTGCTCCCTCTGCCTAATAGATTGCCACTTGATCTGGTTGAGCCTCACGGCAACATTGACTGAGGACAATGCCCTCAAGAGATCCCACTTTCCCGAGGGTTTTATCTGCACCATCGTACCGGTCTCGGGTCTCCTCCTGAAAAATGGCCCCGGCCTCTTGGTCTCGCCCATGTTGCCTTCGAAGCTGTTCCTCCGTGCCAGGGCTTCAGGGGAGTTGCTAGGCGGGTTCCTCAGCAGGTCGCTGACGTTTATCATGATATTGTCGTTGAGGTCCGACATGAGCTGGCTTTGCTTGTTTTTTTGTGATCGTGCCGATGCTGCCGTCTGCTGGAACGAGGACCACGCCATCAGCGGTCCGGTGAACGCTGCCCCGTCCGTGCTGGAGGGAGAGGGGGAGTTGGATTTTTTCGACCCGCGAGGCGGCGGCGGCGGTGGGGGGGCCGACGTGGTTCTTTGGGCGGATGTGTTTTTGGGGTCGAACCAACGGGACATGTGGCCCATGGATTTTTGGCCCTTGTTGTCTCCGGGTGCTCGTCGGGACGAGCTGGTGGATAGAAATGCTGTTTGCAGACGCAATGAGGCTGAGGGTTTAAACGGGCAGACGTGAAGACGGCATTGCGAGCGGCTGAGGAGGGAGGCTACCCGCGATGCGGGCTGCACGAGAAGACGTGGTGATTCCATCGTGGGACTGGTAAATGCTGGTACAGAAGTTAGCACATTAAACTCGCAACAAATGAGCTGCTGTTGAGCTCCGGGAGGCTAGAAAAGCTTACCGAAAAGAAAGGCCTAAAGGCACTTGTTGGAGGCTATATCATCATTTGGGTTAGTATCTGAAGATGATATTGCTGCTCTTCGCCGTTCAGTTGCGCATCACCGGGTTTAGTGGGGAGATTTTCCTAAGGTCTACATAGCTTCCATTGGCATCCGCGGCGGCCGGCTAATATTCGGCAGTGAATGATCATTCCTAGAATTTTGTTATCACCTAATTGTACTAACGGGCCGTAAGTATGCATCTTGCGGGGCCTTAATGCGCAAACGTTGCACGACTCGGATCTCACTTCGCGCTGCTCGACAAAGTTTCAAGCCAACACATCCCAAATCTTCCCAAAAACCACATCGCCGCCGCCGTAATCGATTTCTTATCTCCCCCCACGACCATACCCCCGTACCGCAGGCTTTTTTTTTTTCCAAACTTCCTCTCGATCGACCGGCACAGCACATTTCTTCCCGATCATGGCCTACAATCCCTACGGTGGTAAGCCAGGCTATTTCGGTGGTGGTGGCTCTCAATGGCAGCAGCATCAGAACAGGCGGCCTCCCCACGGCGCCGGACCTCCAGCTGATGATAGATTCGCTTTCGCAGCACCCACGTACGGGCCTCCTCCAGCCTATGGATCTTATCCAGGGGCTGCTGCCGGCCCTCCAGGCATGGGTACCCCTCCTGGTCTAGGTAAGTCCTCCGACCTGCCTCACAGTCTTTTACAGCTATGGTATATGATGATTCTAACTCGAACTTCCTCTGTATCTACAGGTCCTCCACCAGGCATGTCTGCCCCCGGAATGGCACCTCCTCCAGGTGTTCAACAGCCACACATTGCCCAAGCTAATCGACCCAGCGGACTTCCCGCCTCCTTCCAGCCTCCCCCAAACCTGCCTAACATAAATTTCAACGCTCCTGTTATCCGCCTCGGCACGACTGCTCCCTCGTCAAAACCTTCCGGTCCGGGAGGGCCAGGTGCTCGAAAAGACGATGGCTCCTCTAGTAGATCCGGCATGGGAGGCGACCACAACAATAACCAGTCCAGATCGGGCGGTGGCTCTCGAGATATCGCCATTCTCCTCCCCCCGAACAAAGACGAGATCCGGAGGACGCTCTACATCGGCGGCATTACCGAAGGAGTCGGCGGCGCGCTCGGCGTAGAGAAAGTACTCGGAAGTGTTGCGAACCTTCGCAGGTGGGACAAGGCCATTGGAGCCGATGGAAAGGAATGTACGTTTGGCTTTGCCCAGTTTGAAGATGTCGATTCGCTGGCAGTTGCTGTCGAAGTCTTAAAGGACATCGACGTTCCAGTCAAGAAGCAAACCCAGTCCGAGCCCCGAACGGCCGCCGCCACCGCCGAAAATGGTGACGACAAGAAAGAAGCCAATAGTGACGGTGACGACAAGACTATGACCGACGCTGACAGTGAGACCCATGAGTACCCCGGCCTCCAGAAGAGAAAGCTCGTTGTCAGGGCCGACCCGGTAACTCTGAGCTTCCTCGAGTCATACAAGGAATCCAGAGGCCATGATGCACTCCCCGCATCGAGAATCGAGGCTGCAAAGTCTGCTCTCAAAGAAGCTGTGCGACATCTCTTCTATCCTCCCATAGTACATGCTGCTAAGGATGCTGACGGGGATGTTGCCATGGGGGAAGCTTCCGCCCAAGCAAACGAAAACGTTGAGGTGGTTAACATTCCTCTTGCCCAAGAAGACGAGCTGGCAGATATTCCTGCTGAAATGCGCGAGACGGTGGCGGCCGAAATTGCCGCCTTCAGGGAACGCAGTCATAAGCGCGATCTCGAAAGGCTAAGGCAAGAAGAGGAGTTCGAGGCAGCCGAACGTGCGCGCAACGGCCTAACCCGTCCCTCCCGGCTCGACTCGTCCCCGAAGCACTCAGCAAACAGCATCCCTGTTGGTCCCCGTGGCTCATTTCCACACGCCCCTTCCGGCCCCAGGGGTCAAAAGGTCAGTGGATTTGTTAATGGAGGTACTACAAATGGAGAGATCGTCATAAACAGGAACGACGATGTTACCGATGTTAGCGATAAAGAACTGTGGAGACGTGAAGTCAAGAAGAAGACAGCGGAAGAAGAAAAGCTCTTCCTCGAAGCGGAGCGCAGGTGGGTCAACAGAGAAAGGTCTCGAGCCGCAGCCTTGGAACGTGAAAAGGAACGCGAAGCATCGGAGCGTGAGAAGGAGCGCAAGAACAATGATTCTCTGGCAGTTCGATTTAAAGAGTGGGATGACGACCGCGAGTCCTCTAGGAAGTCGGAACTGTACTATCGTGATCGGAGTGCATGGATTCGCGAGCGTGATGTTTTCCGGGCGCGCGAAGTGCAACAAGACGATGCCGACCGAAGAGCCGAGCTTTCGGAGAGAGCGAAGGAGGAGGCGGAGAAGGAACAAGCCAAGGGTCTGGCCGACTCGTTCCTTGAGAGGCAAGCGATCGAGATGCAGCAGCGCGAGGCGGCTGCTGTTGCTGCACCTCAACCCTTCAAGGTCAAGCTCAAGATGCAGTCGGCGAAATCAGGGCCCAAGAGGAGGACTGTGGCCGAAGTGGAAGGACTACTCGAGGACGAGGAGGATAACCAGGCAACCAAGAGACAGCTTATCCCCATCAAATTTGAGAGCATGGGTCTCACGGACGAGGAAAACCAGGAAGCTGTGCGCGCTCTTGCCCAGGAGATCCCCAGCGACAAGAATGGCCTCTGGGCTTGGGACGTCAAATGGGACCATCTGGACGAGACTACCATCGAGGAGAAGCTGCGACCCTTCATCGAGAAGAAGATTGTGGAGTTCCTAGGTGTGCAGGAGCAGCTGCTGGTGGATGTTGTGGAGGAGCACCTAAAAAAGAAGGCGAAGCCAGCAGAGATCGTGGAAGAGCTGGGAGAGGCACTGGACGAAGCGGAGGACCTCGTCCGCAAGGTCTGGAGGATGGTGATTTTCTACACCGAGTGCGAGAAGCGTGGGTTTTCTGCTTAGTAGTTATACTTCAGCTCCTACTCTACGCCGCGCTATGCTCCTCTATGTTTTTATGCGACGAAATACCACGGGCCCCGCTGCGATGCCTGCGCACTGCGGCAGAGCACTCTCCATTGGCGACTAGAGTGCTCTACTCTTGGGGGGGACAGATGCTCTTTTTTCTCATCACTGTTCGGAAAATTAAAAAGAACGTTGGCCTGGGTTTTATTTGACTTGTCTGTCTTAAGTTTGGGAAGTAGTGATATACCGGAGTACATGGCGTTGAACAAAATTCCCTAGTAGTAGTGTTTCAAGGCCAAGCCCAAACCTGTGTAATACAATTTACCAAGAGTCCCGAGGTCGCCACATATAAGGCGAAAATGGACTCAATGCCACACATAATTTCAATATATTTTGAGACCAATTTAGTGTTTTGTGTTTATTGAACTAGAGGTTATGCTACACCACGCTGTGTCCCGAGTTCAACATACAACAGTAAGGCCAGAGCTTGTAGGTACCGGAGTACGAAGCAGTGCTCTTCCACCTCCCAGCGTATAATATCTCCGATGCGGCTATCCAGGGCCGTCAAATTCCTAATAAGACCTGTAATTCCAAAGATTCCCAAGAAAAGAAAAAAGCGATCATCGGGTCGGGGTCGGCGTGCCCGCTGATACCAGGCGCCCAAGAGCATCCAAGTTTCGCGTCGTTTTGTCGTCGCAAAACGCTGGCGGCCGCAGTCGTAACTAGTCGAAGCCATCCCCACCACCACCCAGCCATCCATCCATCCATCCGGTCCGTGGTACAGTAGTTTGTAGAAAGTTTAGTAACTGCCTATCTACAGGAGGGAATTAATTACCTTAGTGCCCCCCCCCCCCTCCTCTCAAGGCATGATAGTGGTCGCATAGAATCAAAAGAAGAAGTCCCGGCGGGAAAACAGCAGCTCCCCGAATTCCTCCCCGCCACTCGGCCAGTCTTGCGATTCTGTTGGTGGGGGGGTTGGGGGGGGTTTCCTCCGCGCCTCTCGCGCTTGGGAAGCCAGGGTTTCGGTTGCCCGGGCACGCTGTTTTCGCTGGGAGTGTGTGCTCGCGGTCGAGGATCGCGCCGAGGGGGGAGAGGGCTGGGCTTGCGTTCCCTACCCCCCCCCCCCCCCGCATATCTCGGACTGTTCTGCAGTTCTGCGTCCCTCGCGACGCTTCTGACCGTCTTGTGGGCGCAGGGAGGAAGGAGAAGATGGAGCCGACCACACGGGTTTCTCGCGTGGGATATGATATTCTCGGGCTAGAGATGAGGTTCCTCCTCGCACCCTCGCTCGCCCTCTCCGGATTACCTTGATGTCCGAGTCGTCTGCTCTTCTCGCATCCACTGCTCTGGCCGCCGTTGCGGTTGATTGTCTTCAGGATCTGCATTCTCGGCGATGACGCTGGACGCGCACCGAGCAGCCGCTTCTTTCTGCTTCTTGCGCTTGTCCTGCGCCATAAGCCCCGCTCTGAGGGAGCGCTCGAGGAGATCGTGCTGGTGAGTGGACATGGGGAAGAGGGGAGTGGTGCCGTAGTTTGGATCCGCTTTGTGTTTGCCCATACCACTCCCCTTGCCCCTTTGGTGGTCGTAGCTCGTGTACTTACCGCTCGTCTTGACAATTGAAGGATGCTCGGGTTCGAAGTGGGAGGGAGAGTCAGAAGATGAGTCTGGATCCAGATCACAACAATCATGTCCCTCCGCTTGCTTCATTCTCTCCGTGATTTCCTTGCTCTGTCTCATTCCTTCCTGCCACTCCCTGCCATCCAGGGGCTTGGGAAATGGCCGATCGCTGTTCTCCGACACGGTGAATGTTTGCTTCGTGTGCGTGTTGTTGAGTGGAACGTGCTCAGAGTCCGAATCCGAGTCTGAGTCTGCCTCGGAGCCAGACAAAGCATCGAGTAAATGAGAAGCGGCGGGCATACTTACGTGGGGGTGATCTACGGAGGAGGACACTGCTCCTGCTTCGGCCTCTATCTGATGTTCGGTCAAGGCACTTGCCTCCTTCTTATTCATGTCTTTGATCACAAACGTACCCCCGGCCTTCTTTCCACCACCAACGTCCCGCGGCAGGAAATGAGGTAAGCACTCGAACTCCCTTTTGGCTGGCGTCATAGTCACGTCAGAATTTCTCCACCAGAGTTTCCCTAGCCACCTAGGCACATTTCTTGCCTCTGCGGCATTCCCTACTTGTTCGAGATCCGACCGGTTGCCCTCGAGGTCTTGCATGATGGCATTGGGGAAAGGCGGGAAGAATGATACTCCCGAGGATCCGTCTGCGGGGGTTGGTTGAGGGGCGGTAGAGGGAGATGAAGCATAGCGTCGAGGAGAACTTGGAGGGGGGCATGGCGACCCTACCTCTGAGCTGCACTGACGGACGATTGTTCGTCGGGCAAGCATTGTGATATGCATAATATGGAATGAATGAAATGTTCTTCAAGATGGTATTTGTCCTGGGCGGAGGTGATAAATCCGAAGGTCTGTGTATTCGAATATGTATGAAGCGAAAGTGTTTTTGGTGAGCTTCGAGGAGTTGTCCCGAGGATGGGTGGTATAATAGCTTCGAAAAAAGAAGAAGAGGAGGATTGTTGGTACAGAATAAAGTTTTATGCGTCGTCTCAACAACTTATGCTCATGAATGTGGCCCTATCAGCAATGTCAGGATATGTGGCTTCTGCCTATCGTGGTAGGGGGGCCTGGCAATGACAGGCAGCTGGCATGAAATAAATATTTGACTTCTTAAGCCCACCTATGACCAGTTTATCGATCTAAGGCGGATGATTTTGCGATCCGCTTCATGTCTCCTACGCCACCCAGGTACGCAGCCTTTTAGGTGAGATTGGCATATGGGTTATCAAGATAAGGATTGTCAAAATTGGGTGCAAAACCAACCTAGCTTTGATCAAATCCCTATACAAATCCACAAGCGGTTAAGCGTCTTCGATAAATTTCCTTGTAGACCATCAGCCTCGTGGTTTCACAACCCCGGGCCGCTACCGACCATTTAGCCAAGACAAAGAGCTGCTCCGTTACTATAGTGAGCCTGCAAGGGAACCGAAACAACCCAATGTTATAGTTGATTACAGGATGAACGTGTCGCATTTCTCTCATCCCGATCACCTAGCAGCAACCTCGATCGAAGTCTTCAAGAGTCAATATGAGCCACCAAGAGCAATAGCACGGCGGTAGTCCAGAGTCACCGACTTCATTTGACTTGAAGATATCGATATTAATCTCCTGGGGTGGTAAGTCCATAATGACCACCCTCGGTCCACCATGCAAACTTCCAGAGCTCCGCCAACGGCCCACTGCCATTCACCTGTCCTGCCCTTATGAAATTATTTCGAACTTCAGCCCCCTCCCTGCATTTCTTTTCTTTGTTTCCTTCCTCACATGACTCCACCTCTCACAAGCTCCTATTCACCAATCCACATTCAATTGTATTTTTCAAGTTGTCGACGCCACATACTAATACCCCTTCACATCCCATACTAAGCCTTTGTCTCTCCAATCAACCTTCACACCTGAACTACCTTGACAATAATCCTCTAAACCTACACTCCGAGACAGAATATAACCCCAACCTTTTCCTTCCGTCTTAGTCTTCAACTCCTGGGTGTAAACCCGAACTCTGAGCCTTTCTTCCCCTTCTTCTCTTCTCTGCCACTCTAAAATCGAAAAAGCTCGTACAACGCCGACAGGAGAGTTTTCGAATAAGCATCCCTATCCGAAACAGCTTTGAGCCCAAATAGTCTCCGGGGTTCTAGAAATCTGCGAGTTCTGCGCCCAATAATGCGCACCCGACTTGGTTACTCTTAGTTTGGCAGATCCATCCTCAACATATTTCTCACCTACTCGGGATTAGCCCCAGCATCCCTCTCACATAGAAAAGATAACATAACCAAAGAAAAACCCGAGAAAAAGTCCCCAACAGTCTCAACTTCCGCCGTTAGCAAGAAGACCTAGCGTACCGAGTCAACTACTTCGCGAGCCTCGAGTCCGTAGAAACTCGCTCTCGTTGAAGCAAGCATCGTGTCCCCGACCAGGAAAAGTCAATCCGAGGTCCGCGATACCTCTTTGGCTTCACCTCAGCCTCCTCGTCTCGAGACGGACCTAGAAACCCGACTTGAGCTCTTCCCCCCCCCCCCCCCCCCAGAATAATCTGCCGCCCAATACAATAGTAGGCAGCGCGTGCCGGGTATATTCGATCTCATCATGATGTATGAAAACAACAAAAATGCCAACGATGACACTTCGGAAGAAACTGCTGGAGTTCCAATCGAGAGCAAGGTCCAGACATACCCAGAGACACAGGCTCCAACAACGAAAGCCAGCCTAACTTCCTTTCCCACATTCTTTGACAATGAGGAGATCGCTACCAACACCTTTCCAGTCGATATCACCGGGGTAGTAGCCACTTCCACACCGTCTTCCCCAGAGGCTGAAAAAAGGAACGGCAAAGGCTGGTTGACCCTCGTGACATCCTTCTTCACGCCCCCATCCTCCAAGCCCACCTCTCCATCAACTTCACAACCCTCCTCGCGTAACTCCTCGCGTATGTCAACCCGTTGCTCAACCCCCACCACCACAGCAAGTTCATTGGCCGCCCTCCCCATCGGGTCGCCAATCCACGAGATTGCACATTTGCTAGAGGAAGAGGCACAGTTGCGCCGGCTACATCGTCAACATGAAAAAGCCGAGGCCAAGAGGACGGGAGTCAGCGCAAGCAGCGACACCGCGTCCATCCTCTCCCTAGCCTCAACCTCAAGCACGTCATCCGGCAGCCACCATTCCAACACCACCGGATCCACGAGCGTAGTCCTAGCTTCCCGCCCCCCCTCCCCCTCCGTATCATCAGAGCCCTTGGCGCACGTGTCGCACGGAAACTCCTGGCCCGGCAGTCTTTCCCAGCCCCGCTTCCCAGCCCACCGTATCACGGGAAATCATCTCGCTTCCTGCTCCGAGCACCCGGCGCAGAAACATGATATCCGCGAGCTTCAGGCTTATTCCGACGACTGCGATTGTGAATTCGACGCTAGCAGCAATAACGACGAGAACCCCAACCCCACTACAAAAAGTGTGCTCGAGGAGGAGGAGGAGGAGGAGGAGGAGGAGGAGGAGGATAGAAAAACAACCAGACCTGATAGGTCAGCGGGCCCAAAAAGCTCCTGGTGGTGGCCTAAGAGCCCAAAGGGTGCAAAAGATGGTGGTGCAAAGAGTAAGGCCAAGCTTCCCAAGAGTGATAGGCAAGAAGAAGAAGAAGAAGGAGAGGAAGAAGAGGAACACCGAAGCAGATCAAGCCGAAGCTTCGCCCACGACTTTGTCATGCTGAGCGCCATCACAGGATGTTAGGACCGGAGAAGTTGCCAAAGGACGTGCTCTCGGTGGTGGGGAACGAGGAGCGATGACTCGGACTAAAGACTTACATTACACTACATTACAGTACATACAGAGACTACTAACGAACGATACAATGGGGGGGCGGGCGAGGGAATCTTTCTAGATCATGGCATGGCATTGCATGGCATGGACGGATGATGCCCGGGCGCGCACGAATGAATAGCCGGCTATATACACCAGCCGGGGGAACGGAATTGGGAGGAGGGCATACGATACGGATGGATGTTGATTTAGACGCCAAGCTAGAAGAGATGCCATCTTGACCACCATGGTGGCGGTAATATTTTTACGACGAAATTCACGAACAAACACATAAAACGAGCTACTATGATAGACACGACATGACAAAAAACAATACCCACCACAAGCACAAGCACCACCAGCGTTTCTTTTGTCCCCCCCCGGTCCACAGGATAGATAAGTACATAAGAGCAATACTTCAAAAAAGCTAGAAAAAAAAAAAAGAGAGAGAGAGAGAGAGACAGAGAGAGAGAAAACCACGCTCATTTATCCAAAGAGCTACTGTAGCTACACGCCAATAGGAACCAGCGCTATTTTAAACAACAAGCAAAACACAATCTTTCTGTCTTTTCATTTGTCTACAGTAACTACATCTCTCCTTTTTTTTTTTTTTCGGGGGAGGGGGGGGAGGGGGTGGAATTGATTCACAGCTTTTGGATGACGAGCATTACACTCGCGCTACACACACCACACACACACACTTGCCTTACTTAGCAGGCATTTATTTATTGTATTTTTATTCCCAAACTAGTACAGCCACAGCCACAGCCAGTCCCCGGTACGATCCCGCACAGGTAATAATAACACCGAGACATTGGGTATTTTTCCTTGAGTAGGTAGCACATATGGGAAGAACAGATATTCAAAGCTATAGACATGACAACGTTATGAGTGATTACAAGCTAAGGTAATTGGCTCTTTATTTTTTATTTTTGGGAATGGATCAGGGGCGATGGAGAGGCTGTGGCTTTTGGAATTGAGGTTGGGGTGTTTTCTCGCTAGAATACTTAGTTTGTTCATGTGTTCCTAGGGCCTCCTCGTACGCCTTTTTGCTTCCTGCTCTTTGCTTTAGGCTGCCGTTTCGGAGTTGAAGTGCCATCATCGACAGTATTGATATCGACGGGAGAGTTAGAAAACATACTAGTGCTAGCTAGTGCTACCAAATGATATCTACCAGCTCTTCGTCGGTCAACTTGGATTGTCGACGTCCCACGGACGGCCAAAAAGCTTGGCACTTTGTCAAACTCGGAGCCAGGTTTTGTCGGTCTCACAAAGAAATATCACAAAACACTAGAAATGGCTACCAGAAGAATTTTATTTTCATTCTACAAACCCGAATATGTTTACTACTAGTCGTGGGCCCGAAACCACGATACAGGAACGCGGAGAAGACCTGTGGTCCCCGCTCGCAAAGCTTTGACCTGTCCTCTGGGTATTCAAAGTACTTTTGGCTTTCAATCTCCCAATTCCCTGCTATATTACACCTCCACTAATACATCCCGCTTACAGGTTGGCATATGCCTTGAACGCCCCGAGAAGACCAGCAGTTGACTCGTCATGGCCAGAGCCAGTTCCCGGCTCGTCAATTTCCTTCAGGATCTTCTTGGCAAGCATCTTTCCGAGCTCAACACCCCACTGGTCAAACGAATTGATGTCCCACACAGCACCCTCGGTGAAGGTGGCGTGCTCGTAGTAGGCAATCAGAGCACCCAGCTCAGCTGGCCCGATGACACCGCCGACGAGGATGTTGGTCGTGGGACGGTTGCCCAGGAAGATCTTGTGAGGGACTAGCTCATCCGGAGCTCCCTCGGCCTTAACCTCCTCGCCTGTCTTGCCCACCATCAATGCCTCGGCCTGGGCAAGGTAGTTAGAGGCAAGCATCTTCTGGTGGATGTTGCCGCTCATGGGGTTATGGCTCTTGGCGGCTAGGATGAAGTCGGCAGGGATGAGCTTGGTGCCCTGGTGTAGAAGCTGGAAGAAGGAGTGCTGGGCATTTGTGCAAGGCTCGCCAAACAAAATGGCTCCAGTGGTGTACTTAGCGGGGCTTCCATCAGAAGTTATAGTCTTGCCATTAGACTCCATAGAGAGCTGCTGGAGGTACGCGGGGAACCTGTGGAGGTATTGGTCGAAGGGAGCTACGAGATGGGTTTGAGCCTGGAAGAAGTCCGAGTAGTAGACGCTCAAGAGACCAGCAATAACTGGAATGTTGTCCCTGAGAGGAGTTTCGCGGAAGTGTTTGTCCATTGCGTGAGCGCCAGCCAGGAACTCCTTGAAGTTGTCGAAGCCAACGTAGAGGGCCACGCTCAGGCCAATGGCAGACCAGACGGAATAACGGCCACCGACCCAGCTCTCAAAACCAAACATGTTCTTGGCGTCGATGCCAAACTTCGTCACCTCGGACTCGTTGGTGGAGAGTGCGGCGAAGTGCTTTGCGATCTCGCCCTTGCCGCCCGTCTTCTCGAGGAACCATGTCTTGGCTGTGTTTGCGTTGGTGCATGTCTCGGCAGTCGTGAATGTCTTGGAGGCAACGAGGAACAGGGTTGTTTCCGGGTCGGAGGCGGCCAGGGCCTCGGCCATGTGGGTTCCGTCAATGTTGGACACAAAGTGGAGTGTCATATCCTTGGCGCCGTAGTGCTTGAGAGCCTCCGTCACCATGACGGGGCCTAGGTCGGAACCGCCAATTCCGATGTTGACGATGTTTGTAAGCTTCTTGCCAGTAAAGCCCTTCCACTCGCCACTGCGCACCTGGTCAGAGAATTCGTGCATGTGCTCGAGAACCTCGTTGACGCCTCCAGGGCAGTTCATGACGTCAACGCCATCCACTTTCATATCCCATCCACCGACGTTGCGGAGGGCTGCATGGTAGACGGCACGGCCTTCGGTGAAATTTATCTTCTCTCCGGCGAACATGGCATCGCGCTTGGTGCCAACGCCAGCCTCTTCGGCCAGTTTGGCAAAGATATCGAGGGTCTCATCCGTGAGGAAGTTCTTGGAGAAGTCGAAAAGGATCTCGGTGCCGGACGGGGTGGTGAGTGTCCTCGTGAACTTGTTAAAACGAGCAGGATCGGCGGCAAATGCTTCCTTAAGGACAAATGACTTTCCCACCTTCTCGTGGTGGGAGGAGAGGTCGCTCCATGCGCCAAGAGAGGTTGCTTGGGGCATCTTGGGTTATGCTTGTGGGCTTGAGCTACGTACGAGCTGGAGCCTGCTTGATGTTCCGACTGTGTCAATGGCGTCAGCTTCTGGGGGTTTCGTATCGAGAGCGATCCTCCGGGGATGGCAGTTGTGGCTCAGAACGAGGGGAAGCGAGAAAAAAGCGCAAGGAAGAGTATTCAATATTTGAGTGAAGCCTAGCCACTTTATTCTGGCAATGACGGACTGTTGAACAGGACCTTGAGGCAGTAGTGGTTCTGGGAGGGGAATTCGAGACGGGACGGATATGGCGGGGTCAATTGGGGTACTGCTGCAAGTGCACTTGTGAAGCTCTGGAAGTTGTGGACCAAATCTTGGCCTCGGGACCTTGGACAGGGATTGTGTGATACAGCCCCAAGCATGGAAAATGCAGCCCGTTTCAACTCACCTCCAACAGGTGTCAGGGAGCTTTGGTCTAAAGCTGGGATTATATTTTTGTAATGCAACGAAACTCTCAGTTGGGATTGTGTATGAGAAGATGCTCCGCACCATCTGGAGAGGAAGTGTTGTGTGAAGGGTGAGGGAGGAAAATAAGTAGCGTTAGAGAAAATGAAGGGAAGACAACGGCAGGACAGGAAAGAAAGTGAGGCAATAGTGTAGGTTTTGTCGTCAATTATCGTATCACAACAGACGACTGGCACCCGTGTTCAAGAAGTTCCCTACTATGGTGGGGGTGGCCTGATAGAGTCGACAATCCCTCCTCTGCTGCCAGCCGTTACACAACTGGCGTAGGAGCCCCGCTCTGTGACGTGATGCCACTTGGCTTGATAGGAACTTGAATGGGGTAGTGCAAACAAAAATTGTAGGAGCAACTCACGTACCTGCTTGAAAACACTGTATATATCAGAAAGGACCGACAAGTTACAAGAGAATATCAGGACAAGAGAGGATAGTAGGGCCGATATATGCACTTTCCTGAGGCTTTTACCACCTTCCAAGGTCCGATGTGGGCCGGAAGAATGACGACTATCAGCTCCAGGAATCACCCATCTGCGCACCAGCCCAAGATGCCGGAGAGAAAGACGTGAGGAGAAGGAACATTTCTAGGGGTTTTGTAATACCCAAAAGTCTCGGGTTCTTAGTGAGGCTGACGATCAATCAAACCATCACACCTGCACAGCTTTGTCCGCCGGGGGCCCAATCATGCACCCTCGCTTCTTGACCCATGCCCCACCCCTTTCGCTGCAAAAAAAAAAAAAACATCGCTGCCCGCCTGCACTACTGTCCCTGATGAGTAAGGACCACTTTGCAGCCGACCTCGAGCTTGAGGCTCAATCACACATACCTGTAAACTAGTCAACTCCGCTGGGTTGGATCCGAATCAATGGTTGGAATGACAAAATGGGTCTAACCACTGGCTGCTTACTCCATCCCAGAGTAGGAATACATACATACCAGGTATCTTCCTTACTCATGCCACACACACGTCCACCAAGCCGTCTCCCTCTTGCAAAAGCAACAAACTGGGGATTCTTGAACATCTTGACACCGTCGTTTCCATTTGAACCTTAGAAGACAAATATCTACAACGCTTTTGCCTGGCCAAATCCATGCTCTTCAGCAAGTTTCAATGCTCGCAGCAACAGCCTTATCACTGCTCCTCCAGCAGCACATCCTTTCTCTAATGCGAACTTGACCCGGGAATCTGAATGCGCCCAGCATGTCAAAGGCGCAAGCAGAGCAAACTCAGCCGATGTGGCCTCCTCACCCAATGCTCAACCAAAGCCCCGTAATGCCGCCAGAAAACCAGGAATAAAAATATAATGCCGCCTGAGATTGGGTACGGAGTCCCTAGAAGCATAGCAAAAAACGACTGTACAATTTCCGCCGCTCATCTCCCATCTGCCGTATTCGGCGCTTGGCTAGAAGAGGTTTGGCTGATATCCACTGTGACGCTTTGGAGAGATCGATCACCCCAAAGTAGCTATCGCACACTTGACCTGCTGCCTTGTTCGAGAAAAAACTAGGTCTCTACCGGTTGTTGTTGTCGTTCATGCTGTCGGCGAATGATGGGTCCTTAACACTTCCACCAGCATCGCCGAGACCAGCAATAGGTCGGTTGTAGCTAAAGCCCGCGAATTGGTTTTGCATTGTCTGCGACAGGACCGGGCCTTCGACATACGAGTCCTGAGGGGCCTCGGACGTGAATTCGGGGTCGAAGTTCTTGGTGTCAAGAGCATCCGTCTGGAAACAGATTAGCGCTACATTCGGCATTCCAAGCACTAATCAGATGCTTCATTCAAAAAAGATGTTTTACTTACCACGTTCGGTTTGAATGTCGGTTCGTACTTGCGCTGAAGAAGCTTACGCCAATCTATGGCATGGAAGAATGGATGCGCCTTGATCTCGGCAGAGCCATTGGCTCCCAAACGCTCCTCCGGGTTACGGTTTAGTAGCCTTGTAAGCAGGTCCTTCGCAGCAGGAGGGACAATCTCTTGGTTCGGGAAATGCAGAGGCTCTGAGAGGATCTTTCGATACATCTCGTTGGTGTTCTCGTCGTAGAAAGGGGGGAGACCCGTTAGCATTTCGAAGAGCAACACTCCCAAAGTCCACCAATCAACCGTCTTGTTATATCCACGCCCCAGGAGAAGCTCGGGAGCAAGGTACTCTGGAGTACCACAGAACGTGTTGGTGCGATCCTCGTCCTTCATGTCAAGCTTGCACAGCCCGAAGTCACAGAGAGCAATATGTCCCTGGTAGTCGAGCAAAATGTTTTCCGGCTTCAGGTCGCGATAGATAACGTTAAAGCCATGAAGGCACTCGAGCGCACACAAAAGTTCGGCCGTGTAAAATCTCGATCTGTTCACGTCGAATCGCTGCTCCTTCTGGAGATGGTGGAAAAGTTCGCCGCCGTTGACAAATGCCAGGACAAAGTAGAGTTTTTCTGGGGACTGAAACGTGAACTTGAGCGGCACGATAAACGGGTTGTTGATCTGGGCAAGGACGGATCGCTCGGCTAGGGTATGGGCGACTTCTGATCGCGAGATGATGTGCGCTTTGCGAATCGTCTTGAGGGCGTAGATTCTGCTAGTGTCCTTCTTGCGCACCTGCATAACTTTTCCAAAGCTTCCCTTTCCTACAACCTTCAGCAGCTCAAAATCCTCTATCTTGAGCTTGCCAGCTCTGTTCTCGACATACTCCACACCAACCTTGAGCTTGCCGCTTCCGTACTGAAGGTCTACCCAGTCCACGCCCAGGTGGCCGGAGCTTTCCTGTTTGGGTGCATTTTTGTCCTTCTTGCCGGACTTGGCTTCCTCTCCCCCGCTTCCACGCTCCTCAAACTTGGGGTTGATTCTACACACGCCAAGGAAAATATCCTGGCTACGGCCACTTCCCTGTGGTGCACTGGGGTTCCGGAGGTAGAGATGGACCACAAGCTCGGTGACGCGGGACACATCAAACTTGTATTGTGTGTTATCGCCCGCCCAGAGGGGGTGTTCGGGGGAGCCATCCACGGCGTTGACAAACACTTGAACCTTGTCAAAATCGAGGAGGGCGTAAGGCAAGTACTTGCTGGAAATGCGTCCGTGGTTTGTCGGTATTCCGTGGAAGCCACCGCCAGAAGTTGTGGGCCTGCCATTGATAAAGGATCCAGATGCACGCTGGGACGACCCAGGGCGGACCGATCCAGCCATGTTCAGGGCGTTGCCGGTTGAAAGAGACCCTTGGCCATGTGACGAACCAGAAAATGCTCCGCGATGAGTGTCAGGAAGAGAGAAATTGCTTCCCTCGTGGAGTGTAACAATAAGGATGCCAGGCTTTGGTGGCTTGACGATGGGGGCTTGGGTGAGGGCCTCAGAGGCAGCTGCAGATCGGGAGAGAAAAAAGATTAGCAACTATTATAGCCTCCGTGCCAACACTGTCACTTCTTCTGGTTGCCCGACTCACCGATATCTTCGTTCTTTGGGGTAACATTTCCGGAAGAGTTGGCCTTCTTGTCCTTGTCTGTGATGGTAGATGTGGAGGTCGATCGGCCAAAGCCTGGGAGGTTGGCACCCAAGTGGGTGTTCTTGAGTTCTGTATATATGGTTAGTATAAGGGGCTCCTTGGGCTCTACGTCAACCCCATGATAAGGCGTAGTAGGAATAGGGAGCCATGATTATACGGATAGTACAGCAGGGAGATTTCTCGAGGTGGTATATGAAAAACTGCCGTAAGTATAACGGAGGGAATGACGTACTATCAGTGAGCTTCCAAGACATCATGAGCGAGAGTGTAGGTTTTGGTTTTATGGCTTGCTTCGAGGAGAAGGTGTGTTTTGAAAGGCGAACTCTATCCGTGTCGATTGACCAAAGTCGTTTAAGGGTCGAAACGAATTGCGACTTGATTGGTTTGGGGAGATGGGGAGTCTCCAAGTCTGGCCGTTAAAGTCGTCAATTGTTGAGACTGGGGACGGGAGGTTCTCCGCCGTGGTGGGTTAAAGCGGTTGGACGATACAACAGGTCGCAGATCTGACAAACAACCGGGGATTGCAAAGGTCAATAATAACTATGCAACTCGATAAAATGCTCGGGGATCGATGAGCATTATTTGTGGTTGCCTTTTGTTTTGATACGTGTGCCACCACAGCAAGCAGGTGCAGGTCCTAAATTGGGCCTCAAAAAGGTACGGGATTGCCGGCCGATATGGAGATGAGATACCACTGAGCTGCGTCTTGTCCGACTTTTGGGTGTAAATGTGGAGGTGGTTGGCTCGTAAACAATTGGCGACAGGTGGATGGGGAAATGCCTACGGACCAGAAATATCGTGGCTGTGAAGGAGCATGGGTTTCTGGACTTGGCGATAGGTTTCGGGTATTGTTGGTATCGGTCTGTCGGTCTTGTCGATCACTAGCTTTGCGTGATTGCGCCGCCTTGGTCTGTCGATTCGGTCGGTCTGGGGGCTGTAAGATTTGAAGTTAAGGCCTTTAATACCCGAATGCTCGAGGAAGTGAAGGGGCCGTTCTACTCTTGCGCAAGCAGAAATGAGAGTGACTTTAAAGGATACCGCGGAATCGAGAATAGTCGTGGGTGGGGAGAAAGGAATAAGAAGAGGTAGGTTTAAGTGAGAATTTTCGGGAGTTGGTTTGGGAGTCCGAAGGACAAGGAAAGACCTCAAAGTGAGGGGCTTCTGGGACAAAGAGGCAATGTCGATTGAGGAGGGGCTGGCGTTTTTAGTGAGTCGGGACCAATAAAGGGGCACTGTAGCACTTGCTCTCTGCTGGGCACTCAGAGGACCCGGAATACCGGTACACTTTCCCCAACTCCAGAGGACCTGCGCTTGGTGGCACTTGGTCTATCCTTCCTGCTGAGCAGCTGAGAGCCTCAGGCTCCTACTGCCCCAGGCACCCCAATGTGTTCCCACTCTTTTTTGATACCCGACCCAACTGCCCCCAAGTATTTGTTATATTGTTAGAAACTAGGCGAATGATTGGCGCTGTCCCTACAATCTCCAAACATATGTAATTTCTTTCTTCCACTGATGCACCTCATATACGTCTTGTGTCAAGCTGGAGCATTGCTGCCTCAGACCCCAGTCGTCAAATTTCCTCTAAAAAGGGACATTCATTATATGCCCCTATTTTCACCATCTTCTTTCTTACTATGTATACATGTTCCAAACGCTAAGCCTCAAAGCCTACATGTGTTATTACTCAGATGCACCTTGAAGACAAAGAGGCTCTTCGATAATCTCAAGCGTCCTCCGACTTGCACAGCCCCCATACACGGAAGTGCCGTCGAGACCATGGACCAGCAACGCAGCAATCCCCAGTAGCAATCGCCAATCTCGTCAATCCTTATGACTTACAGCCTCTTTGGGACGAGAAACTAATATATAGCACACATTGATATAGTCTGGTCATCGATTGGGATTCTCTGATTTGTCTTGTCTCTACATGGCTCTGCTGGGGTATCGAGTCTTGTGGAAGATGGCAGCCAATGGGAGATTATATAAGACACTTGTACGAAGTAGCTCGTTTATCGATATCTGCTTCTGCAGGAGGTGGCAGGGATCATGACTGGAGGGACCCTGGGCATCTGTGTGTGTTGAATCCAATTCGCCTGGTCTATCACCATCCTACGATCCGCATTACCGTGTACTCATTGCAAAAGCGAGCCAATGGTGGTTGTGGACAGCTCGAACTCGTCAAGCGAAATGTATTAACCGCAGCCAGAAGACATTCATTGCAACCCCAACATCTGATGCTCTTCATACAACTGTCAAACGCCAGCTAAGCCACAAAGGCTGTCGTCATTTGTGGCCGCCGAGAGTCTCGTATCGATTTATTTCGTCCCGTCAGCATGCCGTTAAGCTAGATGTTGGACCCCATCCCACATTATACGAACCCTCCTTAGAAGCTTCCAGCCCGCATATAAATACACTTGACTCTCTCTGCCAACATGGTGGTGTGGCCATCCAGTGGCTATTAAATGTTTAGTTTGAAGGATTCTGCCGACTGCAGCTAAGCCAGCGAATGTCTACCTACTTTGACGTTATCGACAAATCAGGCCAACACGATAAGCCAAACACTAGCGAGTCCGAGTAGAAGCACGAGATTCTGGACCTTAAAAGTCTTTCTGTGATCAATTCGCAGGACTAGACAAGCGATCTCAAAGGACATCGCAGGTCGGCACTCAATGGCCGACTAAAATATAATAGTCACAGTGCTACTATCTGCTCGTGTGGGACGACATTATTAGGGGAGATGTGTGCCTGTTCTCATTCGGCAAATATCTTCCACTAGTAGTTCTCAGTCACTCTACCAGCATTTATCTGCCATGCAGCTAATCAATTGGAGGGTTAGCCTTGATGACTGTCGATGCTACACTGTCAGCATCAAGATACGACTTTATGACCAACCCTCAGCTATATTCACCATGATTCGAGAGGGACAAGGCAGAGCATTTGTTTGTTATTTTCTGCTGATGGATAGTATAATTCTCCATCTGTCTCAGGCTGCCTAACAGCTGTGTAGCCCCTTCCGGACTTTCTACTGTACCCAAGTACGTCACTGCTACTCTTGCTTTTCATTCAACCCGACACTTATACTAGATTTAATATCCGTTGTGGTTAATACCTCGTAGAGTGGAAATTCTGGTTACCGCAAGGTAAGTGGTAGGCTTAAGAACTGGAGGATTGAATATTCCATAGATTGATGTCTTGTGACCGTCGCCATTACCAATGAGGCTCGCTCGGCAGACGAGGGCATTGACCTCAATAGGTAACCGCGTATTCTTTCCCTTCGTGCTTTCCAATTCGGTCGACAGAACTGGAATATCAGGAAGGCACCCAAAAAGGTCAGAGCCCCCGATTTTAGCCTTCCTGTCTTATATGACATCGATTGGTCTTGGATTGTCAGTCTCATCTTATACCCCTTCATTATCGAGTCTTTGCTATGTTTACCGTGGAGACAGGATGGCGGCAATACTCACGGAGCAGTTCCCTTCCCCCAGAGCATTTCTCTTATCCTCTCAACATCTTAGGTGGGCTCGTGTAGGTAGGGAGAAGTGCTACCGTCCCCAGCTTGTTTCGTGATTTTGAGCTTAGCTTTGAGCAGAACAACGTAAGTGTTCCCAGTTCCATGTTATTTCCAAGGGTTGTCTCTATGTCAGCATTTAATGGGCCGCGCTCGAGGAGTCAGCTTCGTGCTTTACCTAGTCCCTGTTGTTAGGCCGGGTCTATGGATGAAAAAGTAGAAAGGGATGAGGTCTTGGTTTGAAAGCATACCGGCTACCCTATTTCTACAATCGACCTCAGCCACTATACTCTTCCAGCTTGGTAAAGAGACACGAACTAACAATGTGGCATCACAGAGGCAATGCTGCGGTTGTGTAGATTCTCCAAATTGACGCCTACATGAAGAACATACTTAGAGACTAGATTATCATACTATTTGTCAGAGCCGTTGAGTTTTAGTAGCCCTTCGGTATTTTCCATCGCTTCGAATCGCCCTCCCCAATGCTATTCCTATGGAGCAAGCTCACTGCTTGACCGAGCTTAGACCTATGTCACGGACGCCTCTCAAGATCCAGAATCTGTGTCTTCTAGGCTCCTGATACACTCGCAGCGAGAACTCTAACCAAGACTACCGGCGCTGGCGACAACAAAGCTTGCCGCCTCATCCGCGTTTTTAGCATACGTGAGATGAGGAAGAAGTATCAGATCGCCGTGGTCGCAAATATTGTCCCCGTCGTGGCAAATGACAAGCGTCTTCCCTCCATCGGCATTTGTTACAACTTCGCCGTCGTCTATTCAGATTATTTGTTAGGCACGGTCAAGAGAAGGATTTCCATGTCGAGGTACGTACTGGGGTCGCCAAAAACCACGACCGAACTGACTTCAGCCATGGTGGAGGCTGGGAGCAACGCAGCAGCATTGTGCACCAGCTGACCACCCTGAGAGTAGCCAGACATGACGATTTTGCTGGACGGACACTGGGTAAAGGCTTGAGTGACCAAGTCAGCCCTGATAATCTGTTAGCTTCCAGTCTAAATATCGCCAATTTGGGCATCGAATTCAAGTTCTGACTTACATTTTTTGGCTACCTTCCGTATCGCCCCCTTCGAGGAACCCTGGAATGTCGGCATCGTACTCTACCCCCTGAACTGCGAGGCTGGCATCACCGCCGAGGATGTCCGTAACAGCCTCAAAGAAAGAAGGTCCGACAAGAACCCCAACATTTCCTGTCTCGGTTGTACCTCTACTAAAGATTATTGTGACGTCTCCGCAGTTCCCCGAGGTCAGATCGTTCTCTGTTGTATCGATACCGGCAATGGCGGCAAGAACCTTCTCGCTAGCAGTGATGAGTCCTGAGACATTCTCAACGATGATGTTGACAGGAAATAGATTCACGATGAGGCTGAGAAGTTCATTGAGATCAGTGTTTGATCGCTTGGCTAGGCGATGGCGTTCGGAGAATATAGTGTTCTTCCGTGGACCTAGTTTCTCGGTTCCGGCCGTTGGCAGTGACCAAGCCAGAGGCAGCAACAAGGGAAGAAAAGCAAGAACAGAAACCTTCATGATGAATAACAACAAAAATAATGACGGCAAGCGTGGGACACAACACCGAGGTGGTATACTTCGTTGTATATGATTCTTGGGCGCCACTGGGGATGGGAAGGAGACGAAGATGCGCTGCTTGGTATCCATTCGCAACAAGGTTTCCCTGGGGTATCTTGGACGGCGAGCAGCTATATATACTATTGCTCAAGCCAGTCGCACCTTCCGGTGTCCTTTGTCAGTACTGGCATCCGAAATCGATCTTTTTGGGGTGTGGTAACCGACGAGGCATGCTTGGATTTACCACGAGACCCATCATCCTGGGAAGGAAAGAACACATACCCATGATTATTTCTCGACGGAGAGGGCGTGTGGGTTGATGCAACCCTTCAAATTCGATCACAAGCGGCCTCCTTTCGGTGCTTTTCATAATACCCAAGTTGATAGCTAGGATCCTTACAGGAGCGCAGGTGCACGGTACGCGGCCACGAACCCTGTATCCAGGGGGTGCATTCTTCATCAATCCGTTCGCACTTCGTCCTTGCCGAGACGAGACAGACAGCGGGATATACCAAGGCGGCGGAAGCGGCGGAGCTTGGGAAAAGCCACCTCTTGTCGCTCCAGGGGTAAGCCATACCATAGCCGTCCAGGAAGCCAGCCATAACAGTGCTATTTCTTCCCTCCTCCACTTCAGGTACATCCAAGGGTACGGCCTGCCAAAACACCTAGAAGGCTGTCGCCCACCTTTCGTTGTTGGCTAGCCGGAGTGATATTAAACGCCGATTCGGGAGACGTTGATATTCTGAAGCAAAAGGGCAGGCCAATCACAGGCTAGAGCGGGAAATATCCCCCAGCACCTGAAAGTTGGGACTGCGTACGCGGGTGAACCCCGAAGGCTGCTACCGCTGCGGTAGGCCGCCCTGCACCCCACACCCGGCGGCCCACATCCCTCATGTCTTGGTTCTGGGGTGCAGGAGCGGCATGTCTAATCCGT
Source organism: Zalerion maritima (assembly GCA_022664585.2). Classification (NCBI taxonomy): domain Eukaryota; kingdom Fungi; phylum Ascomycota; class Sordariomycetes; order Lulworthiales; family Lulworthiaceae; genus Zalerion; species Zalerion maritima. The sequence continues at coordinate 49,916 of JAKWBI020000305.1, forward strand.
GGGTAGTGTGACTTGTGTTTCCTTTTCTACTCCCCCTGCCTTTTCCGTTCCAAATCTGCAACACATGTTCTGTTTACAAAGCCAACTCTGGATACTTGTCTATGGAAGGGAGCCAGAAGCTGTTTACCGTTTCCTCTTCTCCCCACTTTTTCAATTCCAGTTGCGACTCTCGTCTCGCGTTGAACATCCTCATGGATGAGATGCTCGACGAACGAAAAACAAGAGTACCGCCCTCTCGTCTCGTCAACAGCCACTTTATCACCTCTCAACACATAGCTAAAATATAGTCGCGAGGAACAGGAGGGGGCTAACTGTGTTTGACAATACCTCCGAGGCGGTTAGAAGCCTTACGCGGTATATGCAGGAAAGATGCCCACGGGATCGCGAAATCTGGAAGCGAAGGTAACCTTCAGCGGGCTTCCCCGCACTCTTCTACTGCAGGACCCCTCTGAGGCTGTAAGTGAAGCCTCGGTATTCTAAGTTTCTACGGCGCCATAAAAGCATGTGGCTCTCGACGTGCTCAGTTTTCGACCATAATTTCTCACTTGCCGCTCTCAGCATTCGACCTGCGCCATCTGCTTGCCCTCACCACCTCACCACCTCACCACCTCTCCCCCTTTGCGCCGAAGACCACGCCGAAGACCACGCCGCCGGACTAGGATGGCCCACCGAAAGCTATTGCATGCTAGGATACGATGCGCCTTCTCTTGTGTGCGGACGAATTCATACAAGGATCCCTACGCACCGCACTTTTGGCGTTTACCTGGTCCCCGCATTGGATCTATCTGGATCTGGTAGCCCATGCGACAGGCCGCTGGCACACGCGTGCTATCATTGTTACCGCAATCACTTGAGGCTTTATTTTCCGGCGACTGCACCTATCTGGAAACTGGGGAAGCACTCCAACCTCTTCGATACCGAACGATGGGATGACAAAGTGACTAGGCAGCTTTGGGGCCTGTGGCACCCGAGTGCTACAACAAGCATGATACGGATATGATATCACGCATATTATAGATATGGAACAGCTTGTCGGAGACTTGTGGTCTCAGAATTCGAAACCGAGGACGTCGCTACAATAGTTGCCATGGAATACTTCTGACGAATCTGCGGTTATTTCGTTATGTGACCCTCCATGGGCTGGACTCAATTTCAATCAAACGAGCGCCTTCGAAAATTCTCCTCAGCATCACCGGATTTGTTCTTTCTGGTTGAGTTCCTACGTCGTACGACGAATTGCAAGCATAGACTTGGGTTGGCATTTCTATTACTTTAATGGATGGGTGAGAGTGTTCCTGGGAGCTCACATCTCTGGTCCCTCTTCAACGCCTTCCTCTATACGGGAAGTCCATGTAAATGGACGGCCCGATAGGATCTTGGAGTTCTCATTCCTCAGGACAGCCAAGACGCGAGGAAGCCCGCGAGACGACACTGAAGTGCCACCGAGCCCGATTTCGTCCTAGGTACATCGACTGCATCGCTACTTGGCTGCAGCATTAGCCATAGGAACTTGTCGACGACATAATTCTCGCCTTCCTATTTGGACACAACTTGCTTCGAGGGAATGAAAAGGCCGCGGCTGTAGGCAGAAGTCAGGCCATCTCGACTTGCGACCGTCCTCCATGTAACGTCTGTCACTGGGAAGCCAACAACCCCTTGATCCCGACCAGGCAATTGGGATGCAACCACCGCAACAAAAATTGTATTTAACAACCACAACAAGTTAAGTACAATGAAAACAACTAGTCCTCTTCAATCGCCCAGTTCCTGCGGGGTTTACGGGCCAATCTGGCACTCCTGCGTTCCCGCAATACCTGAATAGCTTCCCTTCTTGCCTCCCTTCGCGGCTGCGGTACTACCTCCTCAACTACCCCCCCTGGCGCACCTTCCTGAACGCTTTCTTGGCTAGCCGTTATTTCCATTGCATTGACAAATAGGTCATTAGCATCAGTAGGTCTCACCCTCTTTCGCTTTGCCATTTTTTGTTGTTTTTCCTTCCGTAGTGCCTCTGTTTCCTGTTCTGCCCTGATTCTCTGTCCATGCATCTGATCGAATCCCTTCATCAACTTCCTCCTCCACAACCGTTGACGATAAGGTCCCAAAACATCAGTATGTAATAGGGCATTGAAATGTCTAGGGGTCTGCGGTGTTGAAAGAATGATATTGTGAATGGGGGCGGCCGCTGGGGGGGGTGGTGATGCTGGGGGTGGGATCTCTCGTATTAAATCGCTTGATAGCAATTTTTCCGCGGAAATAGGCCAAACACCAGTTTTTTCAAACCCAGCTCTGCAGTTTCCGATCGTAAAGGCCCTATCGTATGCTTTTGCATAGCATTTTAAGAAGCGGACCTTTTCTTCGATCGATGAAGTGTTGAGGGTTGTAGTGAGACCGTATTCCCGCCTGAAGTTGCGTTTCAACGAGCTAAATACACTAACATCAAGAGGCTGAGTAATATGTGAAGTATGGGGGGGAAAGTAATAAAGAAGAACTTTGTTACGAATACATTGCAAAATAAAATCATCGTTATAATGAGTACTATGACCATCCAAAATAAGGAGCCGCCATTGGTTAAGATCTTGGGGTTGCGTTTTAGGCAAATACACCCGTCGAAGCCATTCCAATAATATAGCCGTATTGCTAAATCCATTATAACTTGCCACAAAAAGCCATTCAGGTTTTGATTGTTCGAACCATTGTTATTATATCGATGCACCCTTAAAGATAACCACCGGTGTTGTTGACTGCCCCAGTGGTCCAATTCCATGAAGAATCGATTTCCATTCGCGATCTCCAGATTTCTTACGAATAGCCCTGCTTTTTAATGCCAATACTACAACCATTCCTTCATTCCCTATACCATTGGCAATGCCTGTTTCGTCCATATTGGTAATATTGTGGGGGGTGATATGGTACTTGTGAATAAGGTCGGATAGTTTAGTAATATAAGCGTTTAAGACCTCAGATGTGGTATTGTCGATCCTGGCCGATGCAACTCCATGGGCTTAACGTGTTTTTAACTCGGGAAAACGCTTAATAAAGCGAGTTACCCAGTTGTGGCCTGGTCCTGATAATCCCTCTGGAATGGCGCCACCGTATCGTAAATCGTAAGCGAGTTTTCGAACCAATGCATGAGAGGGCGAGATGCTTCCTTTATTTAGATCGTAAATCCAGTCCCTTAAGATCGATTCCTGGCCATTTGTTAAAAACATCTGTGTTTTATGCGATACCTGGCGGCGTTATACCCCGGCTACTCTTCCACGGAGAGTTGAGTACGGAATCTTGAATTTCTGGGCGGCCGAGCGGATTGAAGTGCCAGAACCAACTTCATCAAGAGCCTTCGCGATGGCTCCATCGTCTGGCATTTTTTTCGGATTTTTTTGGTGTTGTTGAAGGGAGGAAATTGTGCGTTGGAGTTCCCCTGGTTGTGGCTTTTTAAGCGAGCGGGATCAAGGGGTTGTTGGCTTCCCAGTGACAGACGTTACCAAGAACACTAGAAAACAATACGGGAACGGCAGGTCAAGAATCAACGCAAACCCGAGATACTGATAGGAGAAGCCAACCAAAGTCAGATACCAAGCGACATTCTGGATCTCCCTGCTAGGTACGTGGTGAACAATACGTAGGCGGCCACCTAGCCGACTAATACTATCGATACTATGGATATTAGCCCAGATCATCCACAGGAGCAGGTGTCCCGTTCACGTGTCACGGAACGTGCCACTGCCGCCAATTGCCCGGAGCTCTCCTTGCGAGACCTCATTGTGTCGCAGGATTGTCGTCGACATGGGTCCATGATATTCGGATCTTGGCTGTGATGCTAAATTCATTCTTGAATGCATATCCTCCAGGCTCTGCCTGGTTTAGATCAATATTTCCGGCTTCCGGTGAGCGCGCATTCGAATCGTTGAATATGCCTGCTTTTCAGGACACTTTCAGATCCTTCTCAAGGCGTGTGGAAGCCGCAGTTATCGATCTGCACTCCAACCTGTAAAGTATCCGAACTCACCAATACCAATTGCGACTTGCAAGCGGCCTTATAGGAATCAAACCCTTGTCCTCAGCAGATCATTTCTCTGCTCCAATGGTGGGAGCACCGCCATTGGTATTGGGGGTGAGAACTTCACTCAGCAGCACGTTTCGGGGACATTTCGTCTCGGAAACATTGTGCCGGAATGTTTTTTTTGGTGTAATAGTGCGCGACCCTGATTCGTAAAAACCCATGCAGCTATCAACACTCGGAAAATTTTTACCAAGGCTCTCGAAATCAAGGTCGAAGCCATTTTAGTATAAAGGGACGTGTTGATATTTTTCGACCAGATTTTCCCCAAACCCCCAGAGACACTCGCACATGAGGAGGTCACCATTGAAGAGAATATATTCTACTAGTCATTCAAGAAACCTTTAGCATCGCCGACTTGACGTATCATATCATCAGAAAACCCCGGTGTCTTCATCGCCACCTTTATCGACCCCCATCACTTTCGTCGTCGCCAAGATGTCCTCCGCCAACACCAACACCAACGCCACCCCTCCTTCGAACGAAGCCATGGAAAACATGAGAACCTGGATGTCAGAAAGCAACCGGTCCGGTACCCCTTCCAGCGCGGCCGACCAGATGAAATTCCGCGTCGAAATGTCGACCGCCATCATGATGCCCGCGGCATTGCGCGTGGTCGAACTTTTAGGGATCACTTCACCCTCGCCCCCACCATTCAGCCTCCTAGACGCGGCGTGCGGGCCAGGCGTCGTGGCGGACGCGCTGTACCGAAGCGTGTCCCGCGACTCGCTAGACAAGAGCAAAATTCTGTGCGGCGAGATCAGCGAAGACCTGGTCTCCGTCACGAACGACCGGGCCGAGAAAGAAGGGTGGACGGCCGTCAGGGCAGAATTGCTGGACGGGAGGAACACGGGGGGCAAAGTCGGGGACGAGGAGATGAATTTTGTTACTTGCAACATGGGCATGCATGTTATCGACGATCCGGATGCCGCGTTGAGGGGTGAGTTTGACTGGTCTTCGTCCTCTTCCCTCCCCTCCTCTCCTCTCCTCCCCCCCTTCCCTCCCCAACCCTTCCATTTCGAGTCCTCGGGGGCCGGGGGGAGGGGGGCGGCGGCTCTGCGCTAATTAATATGCTAATGGCGGGGCGTTGGATTTGCGACAGACATCCACCGCGTTCTGAAGCCCCGCGGCCTCTTCTCCTTCAGCACCATGCACGCCACGAGCCAAGGCTGGGTACCGATCCTCCGCGCCGCGCTGCTGGAGATCTCGCCCAGGCTCACGCTGCCCGACCCGCTGCCCATGCAGCTGCACGGGCAGGGGCGCTGGGGGGACGGGGAGTGGGTTTCTTCTCACCTCCCCACCATGGGGTTCGAGACGCTGGGGATGGAGGTGCTGAAGCACAAGACGCAGATCGACGGCGCGGAAACCTACCTGACGGCTTTCTCACCCGTCGTGAGGTGGATTTGGGGCATGCTGGGGGAGGAGGCCAGGGGCTCGGACGAATTTGGGTTCGACAAGCTGAAGGGGCTGTTCGAGGACAAGGTGAGGGAGATGGGGGAACGGCGGAGGAAAGATGGGAAGGAAGGGTGGGAACTGGAGTGGACGATTTTGATTGGGATGGGGAGGAAGGTTTGAGCAGTG
>JAKWBI020000306.1:0-55622 GCA_022664585.2 Zalerion maritima
AAGCGCTAATAATTCGGCTTTTATTAAAAAGGTGGTAACCGTGTTTTATTTATTAAAGCGCCATATAATTAGGCCTTTAAATAAGCGAATAATATACGCCTGGGTACTTTTACGGTTTGGAAGATTATTAATAAAGGAGGTATTATTAAATATTTCCAGATCGTATACGCCACCAAGTTTTAAATATTAATTAAAATTATAAAAAAGATAATTAAGTATGCGATCCGCCGTTTTAAGATATATTGGCCCTGGGTTTATTAGGAATCTGGCCAATTATACCGTTATATATATAATAATAAGGCGTATAATAATTATAATATATATTAACGATTTAATCTTTTCCTGGTATTTGCGGATTTACGCTGGAGTAGTAATTCCCTTATAAAAAATTAACCGTTTTAATTTTATTAAAATGGTAGGCTTGCCGTTCGATTCCGCCAACCGGTGAACTTTTTAAGCGTAGGTGGCCTGTAAAAGCCAAATTAAATATTTCTTACGATTGCGAATAACCTCGATACCTAGGAATTATTTAAGGTTATTTCCTTTAATAAAAGGGAAACGTTTTCCAAGTTTTTTGCCTAATTATAAGGCTTCGGTCCTCCTTTTTTTTAAATATATTAATATAAAATTATCCATATAATAAAAGATTATTAATTTATTTTTAATTATATAATAAGGTTTATTTAAAATAAGCTCGAAACCTCGCTTGGTAAGTTTTTTAATAAAGGTATTTTATTATAATTTAGGTAATTTGTGTAATCCATATATGGCCTTTTGGAGTTTAAAAATATAATTATAGGTTTTATACCCTGGTATTATGCGTATATAAATTGGTTCGTTTAATGTGGTTTAAATAAATATATTAATTATATTATATTAGATTATATTTAAATTATAATATACGGCCATAGCGGTAATTATACGGAAACTTTATATAATTAATATAATAATATATATTTCTTTAAAATAATATTTCCTTTTTTGGTTTTTTTTAATAATAAGGCGTGCCTTATATTTAATTAAATATCCATTAGGAGTAAACTTATAGGTATATACCTATATATAATTTAATATTTACGCATAATAAGGGATATTTATAATTAAAATTTAATCCTAAATATATACCATACCGTGGTTTTTAAAATATAGTCTTTTTATTTATTTAAACTTTTCCATTATATTATACTTAAAATAATTACGGAAAAACCGTGGAGAAATTTTTAATATACTTTTATAAATTAATATTTCGGATTTAACCTTTTTGTAAATATTCGCTTATTTAAAAACTTGGGTTTTAGGTGGTAATATAAAAGCTTTTTATTTAATCGCTTAATAGCGGTTTTTTAATATTATAATTTGGCCATTAATTAAAATAACCGGGTATACGTTTATACCCACCAAAAATGTATATTCCCAGGGTTAAAACTTCTCGCCGTATTATTTTTTATTATTTTTTTTAATAATTATAAAAAAGGCGGTAAGTATTAAATTTAAAGGTATTTGGAAAGGTATAGGAAATAATTCGAAGCGCGATTTTATATATTTATATAAATTATTTATTACGGTTATTAATTTAATACCTTATATTTCCCTAATAATATTCTTATAATCCCCTTATAATTTTTTTATGGCGGGGTTATCGAACTAATCGGCTTTTTTTAAGCCATTATGGAAAAAGGATTAAGTTCCCGTTTTTTGGTATTTAATTATAATACGATTAATTAATTGGGAAATATTATCCATATTTAAAATTCGAAGGTTATTTTTTAATATTTGGGCCTTTTTATTATATATTATAGATTTATTAATAATAACGTTTCGGGTAATAATAATTTAATAAAAAAAAGGAATCCAAATATAAAATTAATTAATTAAGGAGTACCCCATAAGGTACCCGATTTAAGTTTTTAAATTTAATTTATAATAACGGGCTTTTTTTTTAAAAACTATAATTATTATAATATAAATAATATATTTATAAACCCTAAAATATATATTTAAAGGCTTATTACCTTAGAACCTTTTAAATAAACTTTATTATCCGCGGTTATACGTAGGGATACGGTTAAAAAGGTAAACGGTTAATTTAATAATTTCGGGCCAGAATTTTTTAAAAAGAATTTTTTTTATGGTTTAAGCTTTTTATTTTACCAGTCCACCTATCCTTTTCACCAGCCCGTTTTATGTTTAAATGTATAACGCAAAGGCCTTAATACGGTATCCTTTTTTTTCGACCATTTTTTTAACCCTGGAATATTAAATAATAATCTTATTATTTAATTTAATAATCTTAATAAGGAATTAATATTAAATTGCCTATATTTTAAAAATATTCTTTAAAGCCTATATTAGGGTATTATTTTTACTATTTTTAAGGTAATAATCCCAGGATATTCCCGTATACCTATCGGTTAAAAAAAATAAACTTATATTATTATTATAACCTTTTATATAATTATAAAAATCCAGCGTTATACGTTTACCCGCCCTTTTAATTAATACTTATTAGGGTTATTAAATTTATTATTTGGCTTTATTAATGGCGTATTATTAATATTCCATTATAATAGGCCCTTTAATTTTAATATTAATTAAATGGTTAATTAATTTTTAAAATGGTTTGGGATCTGGGTAATTTAAACGAAGGTATTATTTAAATACCTCCTAAATATATGGTTTTTATAAAACGTATAATATATACGAGTTTTATTTTTTTTTTAAAATCTTATGGTATATAGGAAAGGTACTTTATATAAGGCCCGAGCGTATATAAAAAAGGGGTATATATTTTAAAATAAACTGGTTATATTAATTAAGGAATTATATTATAAGTATTTTATTAAAACGCCTAAGGTAATCGTTACCAGGGCTTTAATCCCATTAATAATCTTATATACGTAAATTATAAAGGGATATAATATTATATATAAAGCCGGGGTAATGCATAATTTTTAATAATATTAATATTTGGTTAATATATTAAATAAAACCAGGGCTTTATACTCGAATAAATACGGTTCCGTATTCCCGAATAAAAACCTTAAAATCCCCTGCCTAAAGGTAATTACCGTAAATAAAGCGGTAATAATTATAAAAGTATAATTTATTAATAAAAATATTAAAATTAGCCCTTAAGTTTAAAATGGTTAAGTTTCGAAAAAAATATTCCTTGGCGTTTTACTTTTTATCCCCCACCATATAAGCCGCCATTTAATATATTAATTAATTTTTATTTAATTTTTTAATACATTTAATAAGAAAAGGGGTGGTTAATTATTCCTTATATTTGGATTAATGGTTTTAAATATTGGTGTAAAATTCTAATAAGCCCTTTTATTTTTAAGGACGGCGCTCGGGGTAAAGGTATAAGCACCTTTCGGGTTTGCAAAAATAGCGCTGGCAGGGATATTATAATTTATTTTTGCCAGGCGCTCGGTCGCTTTATTTTAATCTTGGCTTCGATTTTGCTCGTTTTTTATTAGGGGACTTGTTAATATTACCCTAAGGGTCTTATCCGCGTTTTTTATCGCTTTTATGGCCTTTTTACGAGTAAAAGGTCCCTTTTCTTACGCGGCCCCTATTATCCGCCTTTTTTTTTTAATAATTAATCTTTAAAATTGTTTATTACGGTTAGGTATTTAAGGGTATTATCGAAAACCCTGGATTAATAAAACGGCTCGTAGGATATAACCCACGAGGGTTTAATTTAACGTATAACGGTTATAAAGCCGCGTAACCATATTTAGGGTTATATGGTAATTAAATACTGCCGTTTAATAAGTTTTACCATAATATTAGTCCAATTTTAAAATTATATATAGAAAATCTTATAATTAATACTTTAATGGTGTAATGGTTTAGGAATATAGGTTTTTTATTATATTTTTTATATATATTTTATTAAGCTTAATATACTCGCGAAGGTTAAAATACTAAATTTATAGGGATTTATTTAAATTATAATAGGCGTTTTAATAAAGCATTATTATAATTTTTATAATCCATACGCAAAGCTTTCGAATAAGCTTTTTTTATTCCTTATAATATAGGCGTTTATAGTTATAATTTATAATAAGGAATTAGTACACCTTTTGGTATTTTAGGCTAAGTTCGAGGAAATTGGAAATTGGTTTAATATAATCGTTTATTAAAGTATATATAGGCGCGTTATTTTACGAATTAAAAAAGCCAGTTAATATTTTAATAAGTACCACTGGGTTTTCCATAATAGTTTGGGTAAACCTTTATAAATTCCCCTATAGGAAAATATTATAATTAGGTATACGGGGGTTATTAAGGAATGGTTTACCCTACGTGGAAGGATTAATATTAAACCATAGGGCGGAATTAATGGCCCTGGTGCGAAATTATTTATCCTAGGTCTCCCATTTAAGGGGAATGTTTAAAATAATATTACTTATATTAATAATAAAAGGGTAATTTAGCGGAATTATATGATCGATTTTAAAAAAGGTATATTATAATTCGGCGGAATTAATTAAACTTTTAATTATTAAATATAAGAGATTAAATTAGGTTATTTATAAAGGTGGTATAATAAGGTTAATTGGTGATTATATAAGTGTTATTATGGTATATTAAAAAGGCGTATAAGGAAGTTATTTATAATATTATTATTACCCTTATTACGCCGTACACATTTATAAGTTATATATATAAATATACCTATTACGTATAAAAGACGCGATAATGTATTTTACGCTATAATGTATTAAATACGCGATAGCGTATTTAGTATGCATTGGCGCCGTAAATACGCAATGGCGCAGTCGATACGCAGTAGTGGCGTATCGAACACGCAATGGCGTATCTGACAGGTATTACGTATTAAATACGCGATAATATATTTGATACGCCATAATGTACTTTATACGCGATAGCGTATTTAGTACGCATTGGCGCCGTTAATACGCAGTGGCGCAGTTAATACGCAGTAGTGGCGTATTAAACACGCAGTGGCGTATCTAACAGTTACTGGCCTTATAATCACACATTGGGGGAATGTCGCAGCAGCAGTAATAGAAATGACGGGATATATATGGTGGCTGGTGGTGCTGGGCATGGTTTGGACAATTGTCTTGCGAATTCTATAGCCCGAAAGCCCCTTCTGCTTCCCTCCTCTGTGGGGACAATATGATGACTACGATGACAGGCGAGCTGGAATGTATAGTGGGCCCAGATATTTAAACGAACGTTGCTTGAACCACTAAACCCAGCCAGCCGGCGAAAAAGCGAAGTCGAAATTCTATTATATTACGAGGAAGTGCTCAGCAATATCAACTATAATTAGATGGCTTTCGCTTAACGCGTTTTGACAACGTCGCGTCTGCTCGGCCGTCTTCTCCGAGTGTCTCGAGTCCGTTTTCTTTTGCAACAGAGTCTGACAGCGAATTTTCCACAGGCATCTCCTTCGTACCAGCAGCGGCAACGCTGTTCATGGCCTCTCGGCCTTGTGCAAGTACATGTTCTACCCTACCTAGCACGGCAGCGGTAATACCCTCTGCCCTCCTAACAAATCCAAGGCGATGCCTGGCAATCTCCGACTCGGTGGCGGCCGCCTCTTGATCATTCATGTATTGCTGAATCCTAGCACGAGCGGCCTTGCTCTCATCCTTGTTTGCAATGGGACGCATACGGCCAAAGGCCGAAAACGCAGATTGGAGCCGCTGGTTTGCGGCCTCTTCGCCATCCTCGCCACGACGAAGCTGGGCATCGAGGACTGCTTTGGTTGCTATGCAGGTGGCACTGGCCTTCGTAGAAGTTTGGAAGAAGTCGTCTAGGTTATCCTTCAGCTTATCGAAATCGAGAGGCGGTGGGGGTGGGTCGGTAAGTTGGAAGGAATCGAATGGATGTGATTTTGCGGTCGTGTTCAACTGAGAGACAAACTGCGTACGTACGAGGAAAGGCTTCATTGGGATGTTTAGAAAGGGAAGGCTTCTTGTGTTGTCTTCGAATTGCCGTAAAAACATGTCAACGAAATGCAAAACAAACAGGCCGCAGTCATGGCCGTTTGTCTGCTGTGGACACGGGACCACCTCTACCTGGCCCGCGATGCCGCAAGAATCCATGATTCCCTGGGCTTTTTCGACGGGTGCCTTGATGGTCGACAGGGAGTTGAGCAGGAAAACTGCTCCATCGTCGCGTGCCTTGTTTTGGGGGAGGCGAACCAACACCAGGGTCCAATGCTTGGAGGCGACCATGGGATGCACGATCCAGGCAACAGATAACGGGAGTTTCGCTACCTGTGGGAAGTGCAAGCAGGACGAAAGACACAGTGTCCTGGGCGGCTTGGAGCCAAAGTACTGCGCAAGTAACAGCCCGGTGCACCAGTCGATAATCGAGTCGTTCAACCATCCCTCCGGGTCTCTTAACATATCTCTTTCCCTATAGGTCAGGTTGACTCCGCCGTGCGAGGGCACGGGGAAACGATCCTGGGCACCGCCAGCCGAGAGAGACGAGTGGGGCGCTGGGGAAGAGCCATGCTCGGGGGCCATGGGGGTGGTTGAGGGGCGGGTTGGAGTTGGAGATAGGCTCAAGTGGAAGGTTATATCGTCGTCGATGTGGTGCTGGCTCGTGCTTGCGAACACACCCTGGCCGGTGGTGGCGGGAGAAGGGGTCTCTGGTACTTGAGCCTTACTGCCCATTCCACGAATCATCTCGGCCAAACCTTCTTGTGGAGCGGCGACGACGGAGGATTTGCGTCGGATTTCCGGGCTCATGTCGGAAGAGATCGGTACGTCGACGCTCGTGGACGGCTGCTGCAGCCCGGCGCGCGGGGGAGGTGAGGGGGATGTATATGGCCGAGGCAAGCTGTCGGCGTTATTCTATGACCCCGAGGCAACGGTTTGCCTGACTCTGCTGGGGGAGGCTATAGTCCGTGGCGGTGATTCTTGGTGCGACTGCTCGGCAGGCTTGGAGGAGGAAGCGACGGGTGCTGCCGTCGCCGCGGGTGCATCCTCCGAATCTTTGGCCGAGCCTTCGTCCCCTTGCCCCATCCGCTTCCGTTTTCTTGCACCTGGCGCCATGTTGCGCGCGGTAGTTGTGCCGGGACTCGCGCCGTCCTGGTCGAGTGGCGCAATCGACACGGGAGAGACTGCGCCTGTGGTTAGTATCCGCGGATTCACGATACCTACGAGACGGCATGTGGAACAAGAAATGAAATAGTGGGGACGAACACTGCTGCGCGACGGTGGTGATGTCCTTGGGATGTAACAGGTAAAGAGCCCGGGCTGAGCCAACGGTGAGGGGTTCGTCGGCAGGCAGGCGCAGTCGCTTGCGGGCCTGGGATAGGAGCGAGCTGTAAAAGCTGTCAAAGTCGAGCGCAGGATGCGTGGTAAGAAGTTGAAGTATGGATCGGGCGCTCCGTATCGAGGCGGCAAGGTTGCGACCGAAAAGAAAGTAGAAGTCCCAGATGGACGAGATGTAATGATGGATTGGCAAGCCGGGGTTATTGAGAGACAGGGAAACGATCGACTGGGCTCGTTGCTTGACGTTGACTGATAATTCGGCGTGATGGTCGCAGAAAGTAGCCTCAAGCGAGGCAGTTAGGAATGGGCGAGAGGCACCGGGGAAGAGACCGTAGATGTAAAAGGCGACAGGCTGCCTGTCCTCAGCAAGCGAGACTTTGAACCGTCGGTTGCAGCGCTTAATGAGGGTAGCAAACATCGTCTGTAGTTTTTTCCTCGCCTTTGTACCTTGCTGATTAACCTGGGAGACCAGGGTGGTGATCTCGATGTCGAGCGTTCGTAGTTCGGCGTTGGTGTGAGGGGAAGAGGGGCGCGGTTTGGCAGCGCTCGATCGCGTAGCAATTGGCATCTTCAGTCTATGGCGTAAAGATCGTCGAGGGAATGGGAATGCATTGGGAATGGTTACGGGAAAGGAAAGTTACATTCGGCATGTAACCACGATGCAGCCTGAAGTTGACCAAGCCTGCAAGTTTTGGCACGTGTTGCGCGGCAGAATAAAAAGCGGTGTGTCGCGGGAGACAGCGCCATGTGTGAGCCTGCGGGTCCGCACTATATTCCCAAACTTCTATGCAAAATGGACGTTTCCCGCTCCCACAACCGTGTTTCAATCGCGAGAGCGCAATGGGGACGGGGTTTGGAGTTGTGCGCTCTTGCGATTTTAACAGCACCATTTTCACGATAATGGGATAAGGTTGGGGGTGGAGAGGGGTGGAACGTGAGTAGGAGATTTGTGGGCGTTGCGATACGGTGTTGAGCCCCGCATGGGCTGATGATTAATATTGTTAGGTAGCTCCGAGTTGGAATTTCAAGTATGCTCATTATGGCGTTACTTGAACATTAATTGCAGCGTGTGTGGTTCGCGGAGAGGTGTTGTATGATAAGGTCCGGACGATTCGTGTGCCACGTTGGGGTTACGAAGCACAGTGCTTCGCCAATATTCGCACGCAGGACTTTACCGTAGCAACGAGCCTGATAACGTACAAATGCAGCCTGCTGGTTCAGTCCACTTTTTTATACCGCCGTCCATCGTGTTTATGCATGAACCTTAAGGTAAGTGGTTGCGTAATATCCCCCCGGCAGCAACAACTTCAAGTTCATTTTCGCCCGATCCCGAAAGCGGAGGAGGCTGGGCGACAAGGGAAGCAATGAAAACACCATGCCTTATCGCCGCCGTCGTCCCTTTCCGATCCGGCCACGGCATGGCGACCGTGAGAATACCGTCTACACCCCACAAAACGAAACGAGCGGCATACCAGGACAAGGAGCGACGACGACAACGACGGCGACGAAAACGACGATACAGATCATTCTCCCGCACCGATCCAGAATTTGCTGGACTCGCCAACAAAAGCGTTGTACGCCACGGCATGCACAACATCGTCCCGATAATGTCGCGGCGGAAGCGGCCGACCCTCGCCCACAGAGAGGAAACGCGCGACAAACAAGATGCTCCTGCCGGATAGCGCGATAACATTCCCCCCCTTGACCGACTACCACTACGACGTGCCACCAAAACCATTCCACGGCTGTAACACGCTTTCGAAACACCCTTGCGCCTGCCGCGGGGCTTCCGGCACTCATTCCGCCCAGCCAGCCGCCCAACACGAGGCGGGAGGATGAGGAGGACGAGGTGATGGAGGAAAGGACGAAGGCCGCGAGCAACCAAGGGCAGCGGGGGGAGGCGAGGAAGGAGACCAAGATGCTGGCGCCTGGCCCAACCCGTCCAAAGTGCTGCATCTTTGCGACACCGCAACAACACTTCAAACATTTAAATCAGAAAAGGCTGCCTGGAACATGGAGGCTCACCAACCCCTCCTTGGCCTCGCGCTTCGAAAAGGGAATAAATTCCGCATTATCGAGCCCTTTGTTTCGTTTGCCTGGGCCAAAACTTCCTCCAAGCCATTAACCCAACCAACTTGCTTCCCCCTAAACGATCTCCCGTCGCATTTGTCATCGAAACTAAAAAGGTAGGTGCCGGTACGAGCTCGGCTTTCTGCCAGCCATTATTATCGAGTGCTACTGGTGGTCGCTGGTCGTCTCGATCCCGGAAGCCCAGGGGGGGAGGCTTAAAACCTTTGCTTCCTAAGAGTTCGGGATTACAGAAACACCGTTAAGTATATATAAAATCATTTCCGTGCTAAAACCCCTAGCTTGTTGGGCGATAAGTGTTTTTTGGCCTTTAGTTTAAAAGTATATATCAGATATGAGAGGTTAAACTAGGTCACTTGTAAAGGTGGCATAATAAGGTTAATTGGTGATTATATAGGTATTATTATAGTGTATTAAAAAAGCGTATAGGGAAATTATTTATAATATTATTATTACCCTTATTATGCCGTACACATTTATAAATTATATATATAAATATACCTGTTACGTATAAGATATGCGATAACGTATCTTATATTATGACGTATTAAATACGCGATAAATACGCGATAGCGTATTTAGTACGCATTGGCGCCATAAATACGTAATGGCGCAATCGATATATAATAATGGCGTATCGAATACGTAGTGGCGTATTTAACACACCCCTTAGGTATATATATATATATATATATATATATAAGGCTGGTCGCTTAACCGTAATTGGTGGGCAATTCTATTTAAAATAAAGGTATAAGAGAAACCGGTAAAAACCATACTATTATTATATTTTATACTTCCTGGCCGGGGTAAAAAAGTATAATATAAGGAAGAAAATCCCTTATTATTTATCCTATTTTATATTTTAATTAATATACTGCCTATATTTTATAAATATACTCCTTATAAAATAATTAAATAATAATTAGGTTATTTATAAGGTCCTGTAATAAGACCTTTTAGGTCCATTCATATATTTTTTAATATAAGAGGTTTTATATATTATGGCCTTTTTACGCCTTTTTAAAATATTGCTATGGGTATTTGGTAAAATGAGTTATATAAGGCAGGCACTGGCCTAATAAAATAATTCTATTTTCCTATAATTCTTAATATAAACTGCTATTATAATATAAAAATGGATAATGATTATATACCGTATCGGTATTTACCTTAATTTTTAATTCTTTATCCGTACCATATTAATATTTCCTAAATAATAAAATAAAGGGGAATTAAATAATAATAGTTTTATAAGTATAAAGGAATTATGGAGGTATATAATAAGCAATATTATAACGGTTATATATCTTTATAATAACCTTATTTCGAAATTCGCAGAAAACTGGTATATTATAAGGTTTTAATTGGCCAAATACCTATAGGCCACCCACCTTTTAAAAACTCCCATAATTTCTTTTTATATAATAAAAACTCCTTTATAATATTAATATAATTTTATTATAATAATACACTTATAATAATTAAACACCTTTTTTTAAAATAGCTTATTATTTTATTATCTATTCTTTTTATTTTTATTAATACTTAATAATACCCATTTACCTTAATTATTATTATTATAATAACCGAAATAATATTTTAAAATATATATAATCTTTCTTAATACTTTATTAATATTTTTAAAGGTTCTTATTGGGAATCTGGTAAGCTTATATTAATCCGTTTAATTAATTAGCTGGATAATTTATTTTAATTAATTATTAGGGATATATTTTTACCCTTTCCGAATACTATTACTGGGCCTGGTATTAAAATTAGCGGAAATGGTTTTTTTTTTTAAAAAAAAGGGACCAGTCTTTTATAATACCACGCCGTTATATTTTTAAAGAATAAGGGGGGGAGGCTTTTAATAATAATAGGAAAGGTTTTTAAAAAAGGGGGAAATAAAGGTGTACTGCCTTTTTTAAAGGAAAAGAAATTAAAATTATAAATATTTTTATTAATACCCTTGGCACCATTTAAAAGTTAATTTATATTACCTTAGGTTTTTAAAAAAAAGGATTATAATTTTTTTGGTATTCCCGCCTTTAATCAAAAGCGTATATTAATCGCTGGCCGCCCCTTTGCGGTATTATATACTTGTTATTTTATAATCGCAAAGGCTTATAAAACCAAGCCGGGCCTGGTGCTTTATAATTAGCAAACCACCGATAACGAATGCGCCATTAAGTGCGTTAATTATATCGATATTAATAAATGCTTTTTTTATAAAGATTATAACCGTATTATAATGGGTTATTTAAAGTATATTTAATAATATACCGGCAATACGCTTTAAAACCGAGATGGGGCTACCAATATCGATAATATTACAATATATAATAATACCGTATAGGGTGCCGTATTAGAAATATAGGGAGGAGGAGGAGATAACCCTTTTATAAGCATTAATAAGGACGCTGGACCTGCCTTTATCTTTTCGTTATCTACCAAGAAAAGAAAACGCACCGCTGGCGGGGCGGTGCTTATAAAAAAGGACCAATTGGACCTTTTTAAGCTTCGTATGGCCACCCTCGCGGGTAAGGTGAAAAACTTAAAGGCAAAGGTCAGGGAATTAAAGAAAAAAAGGAGGGAGATAAAAAAGGAGCTTAAAAAATTAAAACAGGAAAACCGAAAGCTTCGCCGCCTTTAATTTTATAATTTATTTCGCCGCTACCTTAAGTCTGCCTCGTAAAACTATTAATCTTTATATTTTCGTATATTTTTTATTTCCGTTATACTTAATAATATATACCTATAATGGCCGTAATAATTTTTATTTTCGCTTTTATTATTGCTTAATTTACTTTTTAATTATTATATTGGTTCCCATTTTTTTAAAATATTATAATACGGTTATTTAATAAAAATTGCGGAGCTTTATTTATAAAGTCCTTATTAATAATTTTATAGGTCCCTTATATTAACCTTATTATTTCCTTATAGGAGAATTATAAACTAATTATTACCTTATTTATGGTAAAATTAAAAAAACGATTAATATTTAAAATTTAAAAAATTTAAAGTATGGAAAAAATTAAAATATAAATAAATTATAAATAAACTTATTATTTAAAGCTTATATGGGAAACTGTGAAGGGCTGAGGTCACGTTGAGGAGCAACGATAAGTGCCACAATAATATGTATATTCGATTTACGAAGGAGAAGGAGGAAAGGAGGGGGGGAAGGTTTAAAATAGGGGGAACGATTTATGGATAGTTTTTTATACATATCGGTCCCGCTGCTAGCCCGCTGTGTATACGTTATAATATAGGTGGGCCTATAATATACTCCTTTTTTTACCCGTCCGGCTTTATGGCGGTGGCGCCGCGGGCGCCATTACCCATAGTGTGATTACGTATTATGGCCCGTAATACGCGTATTTTTCCTCCGCCGCCTTTATTTACGTAAAGCCCTCGTTACGGCCATTATATATAATAATTATAAGGGCCATTTCTCGGCCGCCTATTATACTTATTTTAACCTTTACCATAATAATAACCGTAAGTGCCCCCCCCCCCCCAAAGTCCCCCCCTTTCCTTTTTTTGCCTCCCTGGGCGCCCTAATGGGCGCCTAGTATTTTTACGGGTATTTTGCGCCCTAAACGGTAATTTTACGGGCTTTAGGCGCTAACCTATTATTATTTAATTTTTATCCCGGCCAAATTTAATTAAGATTTTTACTAATAAATCCCCGTGGTTTTCTTTTCGCTGCGAATCCGTTATATTAGCGGTGGTTAATATTTGTGTAATATTTTAAGCCGTTTAACCTATTACTTCCGGCTTAGGTAATTCCGGGCCGGCCTTTCCGGCGCCCCACTATTCTCCTCCCCGCGGTAATGGCGCCGCGAAGCCGGCGGTTTATAAAAGTATTATTATTTATACTTTTATTATTATTAAGGTATGTGGTAATTCCCTTATTTACCTTACCCCCGAGGCGGTATTAACCCGTTGCGTATAATAAAAGGCTTTTATTTCCCGTGCCAGCCTTATTAAAAAAACGAAGGTTATTAGGGTATATAGCCCCCGTTCCGGCGCGCGGTCGTTACGGGTTACGGTTAATTAGTGTAGAATATTTTTATTAAAGTAAAGCGTAATAAATTATATAAAGCCTATATTCGTTATATTATTAATTCTTTTACCCACCGTTATTATAATTAATTTGGTAAAATTCCCCCCTTGGCCCCTTTAATAGGCCGCGGTTAATTCGGTATTAATTCGTAAGGCAAGGCATTATTTACTTTTTATATTTTAAAGGTAATTATACCTATAATACCGTAAATAATAAAGGGCATTCCTGGTGGCCCTTTCCCCTGGGCGATTCGCTATTAATCCGCCCCGTTAATATTTCGATACCCCTAATATTAAAACCGCTATTACCGCTTTTATTGCCGCCGCCAAAACCGGGACGCCCCGTGGTAATTTTATTATAAATCCGCCCCGGTTTTGTTATATACCCGCCCTTATTAATCTTTAGGTTAGGCCTATTAATAATTTAATAATAAAATTATTCGCCATATTAATGCGGGATATTACGCCGGTTTGGCGCCGATTACCCTTACCGTGCCCGTTATTAATATAATATTTACCCTTAGGTAGGCCGTTTTTTTTATTAAATTAATCGGTCGGCTTATTATTATAAAAAAGGAGCTCCTTACCCTTTTACGAAACCGCATAAAATTTAACCTCCCCCCTTTTTTTTTTTATATATCCGCCGGTAAATCTTTATTAATTCCCTTAATTCCCTGCTCCCCCCTCGCCTTTTATTAATATAATATCCTTCCCGGAATAATAAGCGCCGCGCCCCTGTGGCGACTTCAATACGTTTAATAATGGAGTTAAAACCATTAATTAATTACTATGCTTAAAATAATAATGCGGCGCCGTATATGGCCCATTATAAATTTCCCTTTTATTTTTTTATTTTTTACCATATTATTACGGGTGCCATTTACGCCTAGGGTTTAATTTCTTTAAAATTTCCACTCCAGTTTATTATTAAGTTATATCTCCCGCTGCGTTATTGCTATTAGCTTTAAATATAATTTGGCCTATGCGGGGCCGTTATAAATCGCTGCGTCGCCGAAACGCTGTTCGTAGCGGTTTAGTGCCGCTGTATTTGCGAGCTGGGATAAAGATTCCCAAATTAACTCGGCCTAGCCCTGCCATTTTATTAATACTTATTTTATAATGCCGCGACCCCGCTTTTGGGTCCGTACTTTAAATACCTTTTTTACCGTCCATTTATCCTTGTTTATTTTTTTATTTCGAATTAATAAGGGTTATATATTATCCTAGGTTTAGAACGGTAAAGGGTTATAATTAACCTATTATAAAAGGTTTATATAAAAATACGGGTAAATATTTAAGGGGGTGTTTAATTCTATTATATATAAATTTATTACCCCCGTAATTATATACTTAGCGTAAAGCCAATTTAATTTCCATAAAGGCCGCGCGGTAATTATATTATATAAAAAAAGCTATACCTTATTATTTATTTTAAACCTTTTTACGGGGGAGCGGTATTTATTTATTACGTTTTTATATTATTATTATATGGCCGCTGCCGCCGTTTATACCTATTCGGTGGCCTCCTTTAACCTATCCAGAAACTACTTCGCGCGTTCCCGCGGCGATTTTTTAAAGGGCTTTAGATTATCGCGCTTTATTATAAATATTATATGGTACCCGTGCGTAATAAAAAATAAATTAAGGCCGATTAATAATAAATTACGGTCATTAATAATTAATTACGCTGCCGGTAAAAGCCCGGGCCAATCCAGCTGCTTTATTAATATAAATATTCGTAAAGAATATTAAATTTCCTGGTTCGTTTATTTAATCGCGCCATTAGTTTAGGGGTGGAACGCGATTAATAACCGTTATATTATACCCGTTAATTCGTATAAGTATTATTAAAAGCCACCCACCTAATTTGATTTTTTATTATTTATAATTGCTTTAGGGAAACCGTGGAAATATTAAAAATATTATATAAACCTTTTGGTATATACCTCCGCCATTATAAATATTATGGTTTTTAAAATTACGCCCTTATAAAGGCGGTCGGTAATTATTATTAGAAAGCGGGGGCTATACGGGTCCGCGGCGGGAAGGTTTATTATAAAATCCACGGATATTTTACTTTAAAAATGGTCCGCCATTAAAAATAATTTTAATAAACCTTTTTTTTAATTTTTTTATATAATAGTCCTACCGTATATATTATAATTATATATAAAACGGTATACCATACGGGTTATACCCGGCCAAAAATAATTGCGGAATAATATTATTATTATTCCGTCGCATTTTGGGTGGCCGGTAATTATAAAATTATGCGCCCTTTAGATAAGGGCGGTTTATAATTACTTTTACACTAATATTTAATGCCGGTCCTTAAAGCGTAAATATCCCTTAGGTTTAAGGGAATATTTTATAATAAAAACCTTTATTTTTATATTCGGGGGGAACACTCGCTCTTTTTTTTCGATTACTTTCCGTATAATTTTGTATTAATTATTATATTATACCGCTACGGATTATAATTCCTGGAGTTCGGCGTTCTCGAATGGCGGGCTCGGGAGGGCCCCCATATTATATATGGCCGCCGGCAGCCAATTATTTTAAACCATTTAAAAGTTATAACCGGTAAGGCGTTTATTTCCTTCCCCTTTTAATATATTTTAATCCCGCCGTAATAATATATCGGGCGCCAGGGATAATCGGCCGGGGCGGAATTTTAATTAAAAACGGTACCAATATATTTACTTTTATTAACGGATTTAATATTTTAATAAACGCCTTTTAATTATAAAATACCGTAAATTATTATAATTTAAGCGTACCCGGAATATACCGGCCATATTATAAAATTTTGCGTTTTATATTTTTATACTTTTTATTATAACCAGGAATTTTTTATTATAAATATTATAATTATATTTGGCGGGTATTAATTATTAGGAAAAAAAGGCCACGGGGCGTAATATTTCCGCTTTATTCCGTTAAAAAAGGTAAAAGTTTATTATTTACCTTAAATTATCGGTTTTTAGGACCATTTTCGCCGCCGGGTTAAATTATATTAATACCGGAGGGGTTATAAATACCCTTTTTAATTATTAAAACGTTTCGGATTCGATAAGGCCCTAATAAAACCCTTTTCCCTTTTTAAAAAGGGCGGAAAGCGGGAGTTTTAAATTTGAAAATTAATCGATAAATTCCTTATAAAAATTAATAAAGCCTAAAAAACCGCGGACCCTTTTTACGATTATAGGCTTTTTTAATTCGTATATGGCCCGTAATTTCTCCGGGTTGGCGAGTATTCCCTTTTTTATTATTATAATAAACCTAAAATATATTACTTTTTTTATTATAAAAACGCATTTGGCTAGGTTTAATCGGAGGCCTATATTACGGAGCTTTTTTATAATTTGGCGGACCTTTAATATATGGTTTTACTTTATACCGTTTAAATAAACCAGTATATTATTTATATACGCTGTATAAAATATATTAAAAAATTTGCGTAATATATTATTAATATATTATTAAAATAATATTTCCGCGCCGCTAAGACCGAATAAGGTTACCGTTTATTTATATAGGCCGAAATAAATTCCGAACGTTATTTTTTATTTATTCCCGTGGCAAACGCGCAGTTTATAATAAACGGCTTTAATATTTACCTTGGTAAATTAATACGCCTTAGTTAAGGTCCGTAATATTTTATAAATAAGCGGCAGGGGGTAATGGTCCTGGTATATAACCGCGTTTAATCCCTTATAATTATAATAAAAACGCAACCCGCCCTCCGGCTTTTTAATAAAAAGTACCGGGGCGCGTACGGGAAAGCTGCTGGCCCTTATATAATCCTTATTAAATAACTCCGTTAAGGTTTTTTATAAGACCAGTAATTTTTCCCTTAATATATTATAAATCGGACCTTATAATATTTACGGGTCCTTTTTCTCGGTATTTTTTACCAATTTTATTATGTAATTTACGGAACCGTGGTAGGATAATAACGCCTATTTTTTATTAGGTTTAAATATATTTTCCAACCCTTTTAATTCGTCGGGTGGCCGGAATGGCTTGGCTATTAATATTTTTAATTATTCGTTAATATTATATAGGAATATTATAAATAATATTAAATTGCTCGCTTTTATTTTATACGCTATGGTATATAGGGAGGCGGTATTAATTAATTGCGTATTTATTAGAACGGCGCCCCTTAACCTTTTCTTCCTTATAAAAAGGTTCGCCCTATTAATATAAATCCGTTTTTTTACCGTTTTATATATAACCGCTTTTTTTTTATATTATGGCTTACCTAATATTATTAGGTATAAAAATTTCGGGACGGGGTAATAAAAATAATATTAAAAGTACCCATTAATATTAATATTTATATATACCGCCTTTATTATTATCTCTTTTTATTTTATAGGCAATACGAACGCGTATATTAATACTTTAGCGGGTATTGGAATATATGGAAGGCGAAGTTTAATAATAAGGGAATTATAAATCGCGCCGTAATATAGGCACCCATTATCGATAAAAATATTAATAAAATAAATCCTATTTAAATAAACGTTTATTAAAAAAGGGGTACCGTTTATCCGCTTTATTCCCTTTATTATTTCGCTCCGCATTAGCGGTTTTTAAACACGCCTGCGCCTAGGAATTACCCTTTTAATTTATTTTCCCCCTCGTTTTCGCTTAACGCCCCCGGGTGGGGTATTATGCCCACGGTATTAATCCGGACCTTTTTAATTAATTTGGCCGGGGCTAATTTATATTTTAAAATAAAATGATTATTAAATTTATACCGAATATATTAGCCTTTTTTACGCCGGCGCTTTATTTTAATTACGATTACCCATTTAACGTAATATGGTTTATCCCTTAATTTAAAATTTATAATATTTACCCCTAATATTGGGGTATCCGGATTTTTTTAATAATATAATTGGTATATTATTAATACGCTACTCCCTTTTTTGCTTAATACTAAGTCCAGGCGGAACGCAATATCGGTAATTATACGAACCCATTTTTAATAAAAGTTAAAAAGGTAAATTAATATTAATACTAGGCGGAGGCATTAATATATTGCTTTATTTAATAATATAAACTTAATAAAATCGTCCCATATGGCGCCCCTTACGTTTATTAAAAATTACTCGAATCGGGAATTAAAGGCTGGGAATAATTACCTTTCCCCTTAATATAAAGAATGGAGCTTTTTCGCCGCTTATTTATAATTATTAGGGTCCCCGAATATTATTTTTAGGTATATAATAAATTGCGCGGGATTTTAACCTATCGATTTACCTTTACCGTAAAATATTATAATAAGGGCTTTTGGCTTATTCTTTAGGCAGGTATTAATATTATACCATAAAAACGCATCGCCCCCGATAAGGTCCTGGTCCAGGATTAATTTGCATTCGATTTCGACCCGGAATGCCTTCCATTTTACCTTATTACCGTCGAATTTCGCCGGCCAGGGGAGCTGCCTTTATTACGGGATTATTATAACCGGCGGGCTATGGTTTATTAGGGCGGGCGGCGCTTAATGCGCCGCCGAGATCCGGGTATCGAGGGCCGCGAGTATTTAAATTAGGCGTCTTTTTATATTATTTAGCTCGGCGGCGGATTTATTATTAATGGCCGCAAATGCCCGGGCTATTTCCTAATAAATAAATAGCGTTACCGCCTTAGGGAGGGTTTATTATACTTATCCGCCGGTAAAAGCCTGGTTATTTTTATTCGGGTTATTATTTATAATAAAAGCGCTGCGGGGTGGGTGCGAAATAAAATATGGTAAAGGATTATTTAAAAATCGAATATATATAAAGGGCTAAGATTATATTAAGGAGTAATAATAAGTATTATAATAATATATATATTCGATTTACGGAGAAAAAGGAGGGAAAAAGGGGGGGAAGGCTTAGGATAGGGGGAACGATTTATGGATAGCTTCTTATACGTATCGGTCCCGCGGCTAGCCCGCTGTGTGTACGTTGTGACATGGGTGGGCCTATAATAGAAACTGCTTATTTCGGCTTTTTTTTAATAAAGGATTCTCCAGGCCTTGGGATTAGCCCAAGCCTTTTTTAAAATAAAAAAAATAATTATTATTATAAAGGTTTGGTAAAACTATCCGTAAGGATTTCCGCACTCGAAATATATATTATATTTTATATTTTCCTGGCCATTTTTTACCTTAACCAATAATTATATATATTCATATGGCGATAATAAATTAAAAAACAGGCATACTTTTTTATAATAAAATAAATCGTTTATATATTATTATATTAAATACGAATCCTTTCGAATAAAAGCTTAATCCTTAATCCTTTAATTATACGATTAATATATATCGATTCCTTTAATACCTGGGAAAGCGTTAATAATTTGGCTTTTATTAAAAAAATAATAACCGTATTTTATTTATTAAAGCGCTATATAATTAGGCCTCCGAATAAACAAATAATATACGCCTAAGTATTTTTACGGTTTAAAAAATTATCTGTAAAAAGAATATTATTAAATATTTTTAAATTATATACACCATTAAATTTTAAGTATTAATTAAAATTATAAAAAAAATAATTAAATATATAATCCGCCGTTTTAAAATATATTGGCCCTAGGTTTATTAAAAACCTGGCCAATTATACCGTTATATATATAATATTAAGGCGTATAATAATCGTAATATATATTAATAATCCAACCTTTTTTTGGTATTTACGGATTTGTACTAAAATAATAATTCCCTTATAAGGAATTAACCGTTTTAATTTTATTAAAATAATAGGCTTACCGTCCGATTCCGCCAACCGATAAATCTTTTAAGCGTAAATGGCCTGCGAAAATTAAATTAAGCGTTTTTTACGATCGCGGATAACCTTAATACTTAAAAATTATTTAAGATTATTTCCTTTAATAAAAAGGAATCGCTTTTAAAATTCCTTACCTAATTATAAAACTTCGGTCCTTTATTTTTTTAAATATATTAATATAAAATTATTTATATAATAAAAGATTATTAATCCATTTTTAATTATATAATAAGGTTTATCGGGAATAAACTCGAAACCTCGCTTGGTAAATTCTTTAATAAAGGTGTTTTATTATAATATAGGTAATTTATATAATCCATATATAGCCTTTCGAAATTTAAAAATATAATTATAGGTTTTATACCCTGGCGTTATACGTATATAAATTGGTTCGCTTAATATGGTTTAAGCAAATATATTAATTATATTATACTAGATTATATTTAAATCGTAATATACGGTTATAATAATAATTATATAAAAACTTTATATAATTAATATAATGGTATACGTTTTTTTAAAATAATATTTCGCTTTTTGGTTTCCTTTAATAATAAAACGTGCCTTATATTTAATTAAATATTTATTAGGAATAAACTTATAAGTATATACCCATATATAATTTAATATTTATATATATTATGGAATATTTATAATTAAAATTTAATCCTAAATATACGCCATATTATGGTTTTTAAGGTAAAGCCTTTTTGCTTATTTAAATTCTTCCATTATATTATACTTAAAATAATCGCGGAAAGATTATAAAAAAGGTTTTAATATATTTTTATAAACTGGTGTTTCGGATTTAATCTTTTTGCGAATATCCGCTTATTTAAAAACTTAGGTTTTAAATAATAATATAAAAGCTTCTTATTTAATCGCTCGATAACGGTCTCCTAATATTATAATTTGGCCGCCAATTAAAATAATTGGGTACGCGCTTATACCCGCCAAAAATATATATTCCCAGGGCTGGAGCTTCTCGCCGTATTATTTTTTATTATTTTCTTTAATAATTATAAAAAAGGCGGTAAATATTAAGCTTAAAGGTATTTGGGAAAGTATAAAAAACAATTCGAAGCCTAATTTTATATATTTATATAAATTATCCATTACGGTTATTAATTTAATACCTTATATTTCCCTAATAATATCCTTATAATCCCCTTATAATTTTTTTTATAACGGGGTTATTAAACCAATCGGCTTTTTTTAAACCGTTATAAAAAAAGGATTAAATTCCCGTTTCTTAATATTTAATTATAATACGATTAACCAATTAGAAAATATCGTTTATATTTAGGACTCGGAGATTATTTTCTAATATTTAGGCCTTCCCATTATATATTATAATTTTATTAAAGGTAACGTTTCGGGTAATAATAATTCGATAAAGGAAAGGAATCCATATATAATATTAATTAATTAAGGAATACCTTATAAAATACCCGATCTAAGCTTTTAGATTTAATTTATAATAACGGGCTTTTTTAAAAAAAATTATAATTATTATAATATAAATAATATATCCGTAAACCTTAAAATATATATTTAAAGACTTATTACCGTAAAACCTTTTAAATGGACTTTATTATCCGCGGTTATATATAAGGATACGATTAAAAAAATAAACGGTTAATTTAATAATCTTGGGCCAAATTTTTTTAAAAAAACTTCCTTTTATAACTCGAGCTTTTTACTTTACCAGTCTACCTATCCTTTTTACCAGCCCGTTTTACGCCTAAATATATGGCGTAAAAACCTTAATATAATATCCTTTTCTTTCGACCATTTCTTTAACCCTGGAATATTAAATTATAATCTTATTATTTAATTTAATAATTTTAATAAGGAATTAATATTAGATTACCTATATTTTAAAAAACTTCTTTAAAATTTATATTAGGGTATTATTTTTACGGTTCCTAAAGTAATAAT
Source organism: Zalerion maritima (assembly GCA_022664585.2). Lineage (NCBI taxonomy): Eukaryota > Fungi > Ascomycota > Sordariomycetes > Lulworthiales > Lulworthiaceae > Zalerion > Zalerion maritima. The sequence continues at coordinate 22,166 of JAKWBI020000306.1, forward strand.
CCCAGGATATTCCCGTATACCTATTGGTTAAAAGAAATAAACTTATATTATTATTATAATCCTTTATATAATTATAAAAATCCAGCGTTATATATTTGCCCGCCCTTTTAATTAATACTTATTAGGGTTATTAAATTTATTATTTGGCTTTATTAATGGCGTATTATTGGTATTCCATTATTATAGGCCCTTTAATCCTAACGCCAATTAAATAATTAATTAATCTTTAAAATGGCTCGGGATTTGGGTAATTTAAACGGAGGTATTATTTAAATACCTTTTAGGTATATGGTTTCCGTAAGGTATATAATATATATAAAAAAAATTTTTTTAAAACTTTATGGTATATAAAAAAGGTACCCTATATAAGGCCCGAGCCTATATGGAAAAGGGGTACGTACTCCAAAATAAACTGGTTATATTAATCGAGGAATTATATTATAGGTATTTTATTAAAATACCTAAGGTAATTATTACCAAGGCTTTAATCCCACCAATAATCTTGTATACGTAAATTATAAAAGAATATAATATTATATATAAAGCCGGGGTAATATATAACTTTTAATAATATTAATATCCGGCTAATATATCGGGTAAAACCAGGGGTTTATACCCTAATAAATATAATTTCGTATCCCTAAATAAGGACCTTAAAATCCCCTGCCCAAAGGTAATTACCATAGGTGGAGCGGTAATAATTATAAAAGCGTAATTTATTAATAAAAATATCGAGATTAGCCCTTAAATCCAGGATAGTTAAATTTCGAAAAAAATCTTCCTCGGTATTTTACTTTTTATCCCCCACCATATAAACCGCCATTTAATATATTAATTAATTTTCGTTTAATTCCTTAATATATTTAATAAAAAAAAGGGTGGTTAATTATTCCTTATATTTAAATTGGTGGTTTTAAATATTAGCGTGGAATTTTAATAATCCCTTTTATTTTTAAGAACGGCGCTCGGGGTAAAAGTATAAGCACCTTTCGGGTTTATAAAAATAATATTAGCAGGGATATTATAACTTATTTCTACCAGGCGCTCGGTCGGTTTATTTTAATCTTGGCTTCAATTTTGCTTATTTTTTATTAGGGGATTTATGGATATTACCCTAAAGGTCTCGTCCGCGTTTCTTATTACTCTTATGGCCTTCTTACGAGTAAAAGGCACCTTTCCTTACGCGGCCCTTATTATCCGCCTTTTCTTTTAATAATTAATCTTTAAAATCGTTTATTATGGTTAGGTATTTAAGGGTATTATCGAAAACCCTGGATTAATAGAACGGCTTATAAAATATAATCCATAAGGGTTTAATTTGGCGTATAACGATTATAAAGCCGCGTAGCCATATTTAGGGTCGTGTGGTAATTAAATATTACCGTTTAATAAGTTTTATTATAATATTGGTCTATTTTTAAAACTACGTATAAAAATCTCGTGGTTAATACCTTAATAATACGATGGCTTAAAAATATAGGTTTTCCGCTATATTTTTTATATATATTTCGTTAAGCTTAACGTACTCGCAAAAATTAAAATACCAAATTCGTAAGAACTCGTTTAAATTATAATAGGTATTTTGGTAAGGTATTATTATAATCTTTATAATCCATACGCGAAGCTCTCGAATAAGCTTCTTTTATTCCTTATAATATAGGCGCTTATAATTATAATTTATAATAAGGAACTGGTACGCCTTTTAATATTCCAGGCTAAATTTAAGGAAATTAAAAGCTGGTTTAATATAATCGCTTATTAAAGTATATATAGGCGCGTTATTTTATAAGTTAAAAAGGCTAATTAATATTTTAATAGGTATTATTAAATCTTCCATAATAATTTAGGTAAACCTTTATAAATTCCCCTATGGGAAATTATTATAATTAGGTATACGGGGGTTATTAAAAAGTGGTTTGCCTTACGTGGAAGGGTCGATATTAGATTATAGGGCGGAATCGATAGCCCTGGTGCGGAATTACTTATCCCAGGTTTTTTACTTAAGGGGAGTGTTTAAAATAATATCGTTTATATTAATAATAAAGGGGTAATTTAGCGGAATTATATAATCGATTTTAAGAAAGGTATATTATAATTCGGCGGAGTTAATTAGACTTTTAATTATTAAATATAAAAGGTTAAATTAGCTTATTTATACAGGTGGTATAATAAGATTAATTGGTAATTCTATAAGTATTATTATAATATATTGGAAGGGCGTATAAGGAAGTTATTTATAATATTATTATTACCCTTATTATGCCGTACATATTTATAAATCATATATATAAATATACCTGTTATATATAAAATATACGATAACGTATTTTACACCATGATGTATTAAATACGCGATAGCGTATTTAATACGCATTGGCGCCGTAAATACGTAATGGCGTAATCGATACGCAGTAGTGGCGTATCGAACACGCAGTAGCGTATCTGACAGTATATTATATATTAACTGGCGTCCTGCAATAGGGGTAAATCTCTACTAGGCAAGTAATCAGATATATTATAAACGTTAAGATAATACTGCTATATATTAAAAACAATTATAATCCTATTTTCCGCGCTGCGTTTCTATATAAGGTATAAAGAATAAAATAAATAAATGTAAATAAGACCACTTTTATAATAAATATCGATAAAATTAATTAATAATTAAAAATACGTAATAAGTATAAACGAGCGAAGTATTTAGTATAGGCCCACCTATATTACGATGTGCAGATATAACAGATTAGCCGCGAGAATAACACGTATAAAAGGCTTTTTATAAATCATTTGCCCTTCGCTTATTTTTCCGTCCCCTTTTCCCTTTTCCCTTTCCGTAAATCGAATTTATATAATATTATAATTTTTAAAATTATTCCTTAATATAATTTTAACCCTTTATATATATTCGATTTTTAAATAATCCCTTAGTATATTTTATTCCCCATTTATCTCGTAGCACGCTTATTATAAATAATAACCCGAATAAGAATAACCAGCCGCCCGCGGGCGGATAAATATTATAGCGGTGCCGGGGGTATCCTCCGCTGTATTTGTACCAATGACCTGCGCCCGGCGCAATTATTTAAATAATTAATTTAAAGCCCTGGAAAAATTCTGTACAGGATTATGTCAGATACGCCATTGCGTGTTTAATACGCCACTACTGCGTATTAATTGCGCCACTGCGTATTTAATACATTATGGCGTAAAATATATTATTACGTATTTTATACATAATAGGTATATTTATATATATAATTTATAAATATATACGGTATAATAAGGGTAATAATAATATTATAAATAACTTTCCTATACGCCTTTTTAATATACCATAATAATACTTATATAATTACCAATTAACCTTATTATACCACCTTTATAAATAACCTAATTTAACCTTTCATATTTAATAATTAAAAGTTTAATTAACTCCGCCGAATTATAATATACCTTTTTTAAAATCGATTATATAATTCCGCTAAATTACCCCCTTATTATTAATATAATCGATATTATTTTAAATACTGCCTTTAAATAGGAGACCTGGGATAAGCAGTTTTGTACCAGGGTTATCGATTCCTCCTTATGGTTTAATATTAATCCTAACACGCAGGGTATACCAGTCTTTAATAGCCCCCGTAGGCCTAATTTTAATGATTTTCCATAAAGGAATTTATAAAGGTTTACCCAAATTATTATAAAAGATCTAGTAATACTTATTAAAGTATTAACTGGCCTTCCTAATACGTAAAATAATAATACGCTTTTATATACTTTAATAAGCGATTATATTAAACCATCTTTGAACTTTCTCGAATTTAGCCTAAAATATTAAAAGGCGTACCAGTTTCTTTTTATAAGTTATAATTATAAGCGTTTATATTTTAAGGAATAAAAGAAGCTTATTCGAAAGCAATTAATATTATATTAAAACGCTTATTATAATTTAAGCAAGTCCTTATAAACTTGGTACTTTAATTTTTGCGAGCACATTACACTTAACGAAATACGTATAAAAAATATAACGAAACATTTATATTCCCCAATTAATATCCGGTACTGTCAGATTTGAGAGGTCAAACTAGGTCACTTATAAAGGTGGCATAATAAGGTTAACTGGTGGTTGTAAAAGTGTTATTTTAATGTACTAAAAAGGCGTATGGGGAAACTATTTATTATATTATTATTACCCTTATTACGCCGTACATATTTATAAGTCATATACATAAATATACCTATTATGTATAAGATACGCGATAACGTATCTTATGCCATAATGTACTAAATACGCATTGGCGCCGTAAATACGCAATGGCGTAATCGATACGCAGTAATGGCGTATCGAACACGCAATGGCGTATTTAACACGCCCCTTTAGGTATATATATATATATATATAAGGCTGGTCGCTTAACCGTAATTGGTGGGCAATTCTATTTAAAATAAAGGTATAGGAGAAACCGGTAAAAACCATACCATTACCATATTTTATACTCCCTGGCCGGGGTAAAAAAATATAATATAGAGAAGAAAATCCCTTACCATTTACCCTATTTTATATTCTAACTAATATACTGCCTATATCTTATAAATATACTCCTCGTAAAATAATTAAATAATAACTAGGGTTTTTAAAAGCTTCTATAATAAGACCTTTTAGGCTTATTTATACATCTCTTAATATATAAGGTCCTATATATTATGGCCTTTTTGCGCCTTCTTAAAGTATTCCTATAGGTATTTAATAAAATAAATTATATAGGGCAGGCACTGGCCTAATGGAATAATTCTATTTTCCCATAATTCTTAATATAAATTACTATTGCAATATAAAAATAAACAATTATTATATACCGTATCGGTATTTGCCTTAATTCCTGGTTCTTTATCCGTACCATATTGGTATCTCCTAAATGGTAAAGTAAAGGGGAATTAAATAATAATAATTTTATAGGTATAAAGGAATTATAAAGGTATATAATAAGGGATATTATAATAATTGTATATTTTTATAATAACCTTATTTCGAGATTCGCAGAAAACTGGTGTATTATAAGGCTTTAATTGGCCAAGTACCTATAACCACACACCTTTTTAAAACTCCTATAATTTCTTCCCATATAATAAAAACTCCTTTATAATATTAATACTTTTTATTATAATAATACTTTTTTTAATAATTAAACTCCTTTTTATAAAATAATTTATTATTTTATTACCTTATTCTTTTACTTTTTTTAATACTTAATAATAACCATTTACCTTAATTATTATTATTATAATAACCAAAGTAATATTTTAAAATATATATAACCTTTTTTAATACCTTATTAATATTTTTAAAAATTCCTACTAGGAATCTGGCAAGCCCATATTAATCCGCTTAATTAATCAGCTGGATAATTTATTTTAATTAATTATTAGGAATATATTTTTTCCTTTTTTAAAGATTATTACTGGGCCTAATAATAAAGCTGGCAAAGGTAATCTTTCTTTTTAAAAAAAAGACCAGCCTTTTATAACACCATACCGTTATATCCTTAAAGGATAGGGGGGGGAGGCTTTTAATAATAATAGGAAGAATTTTAAAAAAAGGGGGGAGTAAAGGCGCATTGCTTTTTTTAAAGGAGAAAAAGTTAAAATTATAAGTATTTTTATTAATACCCTTGGCACCATTTAAAAATTAACTTATATTGCCCTAGGTCCATAAAAAAAAGGACCATTATTTATTTGGTATACCGGCTAAGAAAATTAAGCCTGTACTGCTGGCCGGTCGCCCTTTTGCGTTACCTTATACGCACTGCCTTGCCATCGCCAAGGCCCATAAAATCAAACCGGGTTTGGTTTTTTATAATTAATAAATTATAAATAATAAACGTATTATTAAATACGTTAATTATATTAATATTCGGGAGTGCACGTTTTATAAAGATTATAACCGTATTATAATGGATTATTTAAAGCACCTTTAATATTATACCCGCAATACCCTTTAAAATTATTAATAGGCCGCTAATTTCGATAATATTAAAGAATATAGCGATATTATATGGGGTGCCGTATTAGGTATATAGGCTGGTAGAGAAGAGGACCCTCTCGCCAGTATTAATAAGAATAATACTGGACCTGCCTTTATTTCTTTATCGTTTATTAAAAAGAGAAAACGCACCGTTGGCGGGGCGGTGTTGGTGGAAAAGGACTAATTAAACCTCTTTAAGCTTTATATAATTACCCTTGCGGGTAAGTTTAAAAACTTAAAGGTAAAGGTTAAGGAATTAAAGGAGAAAAGGAGGAAAATAAAAAAAAAGCTTAAGGAGTTAAAATAAAAGAACAGGGCGCTTCGCCGCATTTAGTTTTATAATTTATTTCGCTATTACCTTAAAACTGTGAAGGGCTGAGGTCATGTTGAGGAGCAACGATAAGTGCCATAATAATATGTATATTCGATCTACGGAGGGGAAGAAGGGAAGAAGGGGGGAAAGGCTTAGGATAGGGGGAATAATCCATGGGTAGCTTTTTATACGTATCGGTTTTGCGGCTAGCCCGCTATATGTACGTTATAATATAAGTGGGCCTATAATATACTCCTTTTTTTACCCGTCTGGTATTATAACGGTGGCGCCGCGGGCGCGATTATTCGTTATATAATTATATATTATACCCCGTAATATGCGTATTTTTCCTCCGCCGCTTTCGCTTACGTAAAGCCCTCGCTGCGGCCGCTATATGTAATAATTATAAGGGCCACTTTTCGGCCGCCTATTATATTTTCCCTAACCTTTACCATAATAATAACCGTAAGTGGCCCCCCCCCCCCTAAAATCCCCCCCCTTATTTTTTTTACCTCCCTGGGCGCCCGTATAGGCGCCTAATATTTTTATAAGTATTTTGCGCCTTAAACGGTGGCTTTACGGGCTTTGGGCATTAACCCATTATTATTTAATTTTTTTCCCGGCCAAATTTTATCGAGATTTTTATTAATAAATCCCCGTGGTTCCTTTTTTATTACGAATTCGTTATATTAACGGTAATTAACGCCTGTATAATATTTTAAGCTCCCCGTCCCTCGATTTTAGGCTCCGGCGGCTCCGGGCCGGCCTCTCCGGCGCCGTACCATTCCCCCCCCCGCGGCGGCGGCGCCGCGAAGCCGGCGGTTTATACAAGTATTATTACTTATACTTTTATTATTATTAAAATATATGGCGATTTTTTTTAATTACCTCGCCCCCAGGGCAATATTAATCCGCTACGTATAATAAAAAGCCCCTACCCTTTACGCCAATCCTGCCAAAAAAACCAAAATTATTAAGGTATATAATTTGTATTCCGGCGCGCGGTCGCAATTATTTACGATTAACCGCAGTAAAATATTTTTATTAAGGCCCAATATAATAAATTATATAAAGCTTATATTTACCGTATTACCAATTCCTTTACCTATTATTATTATAATTAATTTAATAAAATCCCCTTTAGGCCTTTTTAAAAGGCGCGGTTAATACGGTATTAATTTATAAGGCGTGGTATTATTTATTTTTTATATTTTAAAGGCAATTATACTTATAATACCGTAAATAATAAAGGGCGTTTATGGTAATTCCCTTTTATAGGCGACCCATTATTAATCCGCCTTATTAGTATTTCGATACCCCTAATATCGAAACTATTATTACCGCCCTTATTATTATTATTAAAACCGGGATTCCTCGCGGTAATCTTACCGTAAATTTACCCTAGGTCCGTTATATACTCGCCCCTTATTAACCCTTATATTAGGCCTATCGATAGTTTGGTAATAAAACTATCCGCCGTATTAATGCGGGGTATTACACTGGCTCGGCGCCGGTTACCCTTACCGTGCCCGCTATTAATGTAATACTTATTTTTAGGCAGGCCGCATTACTCGTTAAATCCGTCGGAAGGCTCGTTATTATAGGTAAGAAACCTTTTGCTTTTTTATAAAACCGCATAAAACCCGCCCTCCCTTTTCCTTTATTATATACCCGCCGGTAACCCTTTATTAATCCCCTTAATTTTTTACCCCCCCGTCGCCCTTTATTAATATTATATCCTTCCCTACGCAACGAGCGCCGCGCCCCCGCGGTGGCTCCAATACGTCTAACAATAAAGCTGGGTTTATTAATTAATTACCATACCTAACATATTGGTGCGGTACCGCGTATAACCCGCCGTAAACTTTTTTTTTTATTTTTCTATTTTACCATATTATTACGGGTGCTTTTACGCCTAGGGTTTAATCCCTTTAAATCTTTACTCCATTTTATTATTAAAATATATTTTCCATTATATTATTATTATTAATTTTAATTATAATCTGGCCTATACGGGGCCATTATAAATTACCGCATCGCCAAAGCATTATTCGTAATAATTTAATACCGTTATATTTACGAGCTGGGATAAGGATTTTTAAATTGGTTCGGCCCAGCCCTACCATTTTATTAATACCTACCTTATAATACCGCGACCCCGCTTTTAAATCCGTACTTTAAATACTTCTTTTACCGTCCACTTATTTTTACCTATCCCTTTATTTTAAATTAATAAGAATTATATATTATTTTAAATTTAAAACGGTAAGGGGTTATAACTGGCCCGCTATAGGAGGTTTATATAAAAGTACGGGTAAATATTTAAGGGGGTATTTAATTTTATTATATTTAAGTTTATTATCCCCGTAATTATATACTTGGTATTAAGGTAATTTAATTTCCGTAAGGGCCTTACGGTGGTTATATTATATAAAAAAAGCCATATTTTATTATTTACCTTACACCTTTTTACGGGGGAACGGTATTTATTCGCTGCGTTCTCGTATTATTATTATATGGCCGCTGCCGCCGCCTATACTTATTCGGTGGTCTTTTTTAATCATTCCAGGAATTACTTTACGCATTCCCGCGGCGTTTTCTCGAAGGGCCTTAAATTATTACGCTTTATTATAAATATTATATGGTACCCGTGCGTAATAAAAAATAGGCTAAGGCCGATTAATAATAAATCGCGGTTATTAATGGTTAATTACATTACCGGTAAAAGCCCGGGCCAGTTTAATTGCTTTATTAAAACGAATATTTATAAAAAATGCTAAATCTCCTGGTTCGCTTGCTTGGTTACGCCGTCGGTTTAAGGGTGGAATATTATTAATAACCGCTGCATTATACCTATTAATTTATATAAACATTACCAAAAGCCGCCCACCTAATTCGACCCTTTATTATTTATAATTATTTTAAGGAAATTATAGAAACGCCAAAAGTATTATATAAACCTTTCGGCGTATACCTCCGCCGTTATGGATATTATAGTTTTTAAAATTACGCCTTTATAAAGGCGGTTAATAATTATTATTAAAAAGCGGGGGCTTTATAGGTCCGCGGCAGGGAGGTTTATTATAAAATCCACGGATATTTTACTTTATAAACGGTCCGTTATTAAAAGTGGTTTTAATAAGCCTTTTTATTGGTTTTTCTATACGGTGGTTTTACCGTACATATTATAATTACATATAAAACGGTATATTATACGGGTTATACCCGGCCAAAAATAATTACAAAATAATAATATTATTATTTTATCGCGTTCCGGGTGGCCGGTAATTATGGAATTATAAGCCCGTTAAATAAAGGCGGTTTATAATTACTCCTATATTAATATTTAACGCCGGTCCTTAAAGCGTAGATGTCCTTCGGGTCCGAGGGAGTATTTTATAATAAAAACCTTTGTTTTTATATTCGGGGGGAACGCTTATTCTTTTTTTTCGATTGCCTTTTATATAATCTTATATTGGTTATCATATTATACCATTGCGGATTATACTTCCTGGAGCTCGGCGTTTTTAAATGGCGGGTTCGGAAGGGCCCCTATATTATATATGGCCGCCAATAATTAATCGTTTTAAACCAATTAAAAATTGCGGCCGGTAAGGCGCCTATTTTTTTTCCCCTTCGGTAAATTTTAATCCCGCCGTAATAATATATCGGGCGATAAAAATAACCGGCCGGGGCGGAATTTTAATTAAAAACGGTACCAATATATTTTTTCCTATTAACGGACCTGGTATTTTAATTTACGCCTTTTAATTATAAAGTACCGTAAATTATTATAATTTAAACGTACCCGGAATATACCGGTTATATTACGGAATTCCGTATTTTATACTTTTATATTTTTTATTATAACCAGGAATTCCTTATTATAAATATTATAATTATATTCGGCGGGTATTAACCGTTAGGAGAAAAAAGCCATAAGGCGTAATATTTTCGCTTTATTTTATTAAAAAAGGTAAAAGCCTATTATTTACCCTGAATTATCGGCTTTTAAAACCGTTTCCGCCGCCGGGTCGAATTATATTAATACCGGGGGGGTTATAAATACCCTTTTTAATCGCTGGAATATTTCGAATTTAATAAGGCCCTAATAAAACCCTTTTCCCTTTTTAAAAAGGGCGGAAAGCGGGAGTTTTAAATTAAAAATTTAATCGATAAATTCCTTATAAAAATTAATAAAGCCTAAAAAACCGCGGACCCCTTTTATAATTATGGGCTTTTCCCATTCGCGTATGGCCCGTAATTTTTCCAGGTTGGCGTATATCCCTTTTTTTATTATTATAATAAACCTAAGGTATATTATTTTTTTTATTACGAAAATGTATTTAATTAAGTTTAATCGGAGGCCTATATTACGGAGCTTTTTTATAATTTGGCGGACCATTAATATATGGTTTTATTTTATACCGTTTAAATAAACCAGTATATTATTTATATATACCATATAAAATATATTAAAAAATTCGCATAATATATTATTAATATATTATTAAAATAATATTTCCGCATTATTAAAACCGAACGGGATTACCGTCCATTTATATAGGCCGAAATAAATTCCGAACATTATTTTTTATTTATCCCCGTGGCGTATACGCAGTTTATAATAGGCGGTTTTAATATTTACCTTAGTAAATTAACGCGCCTTGGCCAGGATCCGTAATATTTTATAAATAAACGGTAATGGATAACGGTCCTGGTGTATAACCGCGTTTATCCCCTTATAATTATAATAAAATCATAACCCGCCCCCCGGTTTTTTAATAAAAAATACCGGGGCGCGTATAAAAAAGCTGCTGGCCCTTATATAACCTTTATTAAATAACTCCGTTAAGGTTTTTTATAAGATTAAAAATTCCTCCCTCGATATACCGTAAATCGGACCTTATAATATTTACGGGTCCTTTTTCTCGGCATTTTTTATTAATTTTATTATATGGTTTGCGGAACCGCGGTAAAATAATAATGCTTATTTTTTATTAGGTTCGAATATGTTTTCCAGCCCTTTTAATTTATTAGGTGGCCGGAATAGCTTGGCCATTAATATTTTTAATTATTCGTTAATATTATATAAAAATATTGCGAATAATATTAAATCGTTTGCCCCTGCTTTATGCGCCATGGTACGTAAAAAGGCAATATTAACCAATTACGTATTTATTAGGACGGCGCCCCTCGATCCCTTTTCCCTTACGGAAAGGTTCGCCCTATTAATATAAATCCGCTTTTTTACCGCTTTATATATAACCGCTTTTTTTTATACTATGGCTTACCTAATATTACTGGGTATAAAAGATTCGGAACGGGGTAATAAAAATAATATTAAAAATACCCATTAATATTAATATTTATATATACCGCCTTTATTATTATAATTTTTCGCTGCGCGGGTAATGCGAATATGTATATTAATATTTTGGCGGGTACCGGAATATATGGGAGGCGAAGTTTAATAATAAGGGAATTATAAATCGCGCCGTAATATAAGCACCTATTATTAATAAAAGCGTTAATAAAATAAATCCCATTTAAATAAACGTTTATTAAAAAGGGGGTGCCGTTTATCCGTTTTATTCCCTTTATTATTTCGCTCCGTATTGGCGGCTCTTAGGCACGCCTACGCCTAAAAGTTACCCTTTTAACTTATTTTCCCCCTTATTCTTATTTAACGCCCTTAAATAGGGCATTACGCCCACGGTATTAATCCGGACCTTTTTGGTTAGCTTGGCCGGGATTAATTTATATTTTAAAATAAAATAATTATTAAATCCATACCGAATATATTAGCCTTTTTTACGCCGGCGCTTTATTTTAATTACGGCTACCCATTTAACGCGGCGTGGCTTATCCTTTAATTTAAAACTCGTGGCGTTTACCCTTAATATTAAGGTGTCCGGGTCCTTTTGGGAACGCGATTAATGCATTATTAATACGCTGCTTTTTCCTTTACCCAATACCAAGTTTAAGGGAAATGTAATATCGATAATTATACGAACCCATTCCTGGTAAAAATTAAAAAGGTAAACCAATATTAATACCAGGCGGAGGCGCTAATATATTATTTCGTTTAATAATATAAGTTTAATAAAATCGTTTTATACGGCGCCCCCTGCGTTTACCAAAAATTGCTCGAATCGGGAATAAAAGGCTGGGAACGATTGCCTTTTCCCTTGGCGTAAAAAATAAAGCTTTTTCGCCGCTTATTTATAATTATTAGGGTCCCCGAATACCGTTTTTAGGTATATAATAAATCGCACGGGATTTTAACCCATCGATTTATCTTTGCCGTAAAATATTATAATAAAGGCTTTTGGTTTATCTTTTAGGCAGGCGTTAATATTATACCATAAAAATATATCGCCCCTAATACGGTCCTGGTTTAGAATTAATTTACGTTTAATTTCGATCCGGAATGCCTTTTATTTTATTTTATTACCGTCGAATTTCGCCGGTTAAGGGAGCTGCCTCCGTTACGGTATTATTATAACCGGCGGGTTATGGTTTATTAGGGCGGGCGGCGCTTGGTACGCCGCCAAGATCCGGGTATCGAGGGCCGCGAGTATTTAAATTAGGCGTTTTTTTATATTATTTAACTCGGCGGCGGACTTATTATTAACGGCCGCAAATACCCGCGCTATTTTCTGGTAAATAAGCAATATTACCGCCTTGGGGAAGGTTTATTATATTTATCCGCCGGCGGAAGCCTGATTATTTTCGTTCGGGTTATTATTTATAATAAAGGCATTACGGGATGGGTGCGGAATAAAATATAATAAGGGATTATTTAAAAATCGAATATATATAAAGGGTTAAGATTATATTAAGGAGTAATAATAAGTATTATAATAATATATATATTCGATTTATAAAGGGGAAAAAGGGAAAAAGGGGGGAAAGGTTTAGAATAAGGGGAATAATCCATGGGTAGTTTTTTATACGTATCGGTCTCGCGGCTAGCCCGCTGTGTGTACGTTGTAATATGGGTGGGCCTATGATAAAAACTGCCTCGTGGAATTATTAATTTTTATATTTTTATATATTTTTAATTTTTATTACTTTTAATAATATATACCTATAATGGCCTTTATAATTTACACTAATTTTTACTTTTGCTTAATTTACTTTTTAATTATTATTTCGGTTCCTATTTCTTTAAAATATTATAATACGGTTATTTAATAAAAATTATAAAGCTTTATTTATAAAATCCTTATTAATAATTTTATAAATCCCTTGTACTAACCTTATTATTTCCTTATAGGAAATTTATAAAACGATTGGTATTTAAAATATAAAAAACTTAAAGTATGGAAAGATTAAAATATAAATAGGCTATAAATAAACTTATTGTTTAAAGTTTATATGGTAAATTGCCTATTTCGGCTTTTTTTTAATAAAGGATTCTTTAGGCCTTGGGATTAGCCTAAGCCTTTTTTTAAATAAAAAAAATAACCCTTATTATAAAGGCTTAATAAAACCATCCGTAAGAATTTCCGCACTTGGAATATATATTATATTTAATATTTTCCTGGCCATTTTTTACCTTAACCAATGGTTATATATATTTATATAGCGGAAATAAATTAAAAAACGGGCGTACTTCTTAATAATAAAACAAATCGTTTATATATTATTATATTAAATATAAATCCTTTCGGATAAAAGCTTAATCCCTAATTCTTTAATTATATAATTAATATATATCGATTCCCGTAATATTTAAAAAAGAGCTAATAATTCGGCTTTTATTAAGGAAATGGTAACCGTATTTGATTTATTAAAGGGCCATATAATTAGGCCTTCGAATAAGCGAATAATATATGCCTGGGTATTTTTACGGGTTAAAAAATTATCGGTAAAAAAGGTATTATTAAATATTTTTAAATTATATACGCCACCAAGTTTTTAATATTAATTAAAATTATAAAAAAAATAATTAAATATACGATTCGCCGTTTTAAAATATACTGGCCCTGGGTTTATTATAAACCTGGCCAATTATACCATTATATATATAATATTAAGGCGCGTAATAATTATAATATATATTAATAATTTAGCCTTTTTTTAATATTTGCGAATTTGCGCTAAAGTAATAATTCCCTTATAAAAATTAACCGTTCCAGTTTTATTAAAATAATCGGCTTACCGTCCGATTTCGCCAACCGATAAATCTTTTAAGCGTAAATGGCCTGTAAAAGCCAAATTAGGTATTTATTATAATCGCAGATAACCTCGATGCCTAGGAATTATTTAAGGTTATTTCCTTTAATCAAAAGGAATCGCTTTTTAAATTCCGTACTTAATTATAAAGCTTCGGTCCTCCTTTTTTTTAAATATATTAATATAAAATTATTTATATAATAAAAAATTATTAATTTATTTTTAACCATATAATAAGGTTTATTAGGAATAGGCTCGAAACCTTATTTGGTAAATTCTTTAATAAAGATATTTTATTATAATTTGGGTAATTTATATAATCCATATATGGCCTTTTGGAATTTAAAAATATAACCATAGGTTTTATACCCTGGTATTATATATATATAAACCGGTTCGTTTAATATAATTTAAACGAATACGTTAATTATATTATATTGGATTATATTTAAATTATAATATACGGCCATGGCGGTAATTATACGGAACCTTTATATAATTAATATAACGGTATATATTTTTTTAAAGTAATATTTTATTTCCTGGTTTTTTTTAATAATAAGGCGTACCTTATATTTAATTAAATATTTATTAAGGGTAAATTTATAAATATATACCCATATATAATTTAATATTTATATATAATATAGAATATTTATAATTAAAATTTGGTCCTAAGTATATATTATACCGTGGTTTTTAAGGTGGAGCCTTTTTGCTTATTTAAACTTTTCTATTATATTATGCTTAAAATAATCGCGGAAAAACCGTAAAAAAGGGTTTAATATACTTTTATAAATTGGTATTTTAGATTTAATTTTCTCGCGAATATCCGCTCGTTTAAAAACTTAAGTTTTAAGTGGTAATATTAAAGCTTTTTATTTAATCGCTCGATAGCGGTCTCCTAATATTATGGCCTGGCCGCCAATTAAAATAATTGGGTATGCGCTTATACCCGCCAGGAATATATATTCCCAGGGCTGGAGCTTTTCGCCGTATTATTTTTCGTTATTTTCTTTAATAATTATAAAAAAGGCAACAAGCATTAAACTTAAAGGTATTTAGGAAGGTGTAAAAAGGAATTTAAAGCGTAATTTTATATATTTATATAAATCATTTATTACGGTTATTAATTTAGTACTTTATATTTCCCTAATAATATTTTTATAATCCCCTTATAATTTTTTTATGGCGGGGTTATTAAACCAATCGGCTTTTTTTAAACCATTATAAAAAAAGGATTAAGTTCCCGTTTTTTGGTATTTAATTATAATACGATTAATTAATTGGGAAATATTGTTTATATTTAGGATTCGGAAATTATTTTTTAATATTTAGGCCTTTCCATTATATATTATAAATTTATTAAAGGTAATATTTCGGGTAATAATAATTCGATAAAGGAAGAAAATCCATATATAATATTAATTAATTAAGGAGTACCTTATAAGGTACCCGATTTAAGCTTTTAAATTCAATTTATAATAATAGGCTTTTTTTTTAAAAATTATAATTATTATAGTATAGGTAATATATCCGTAAACCTTAAAATATATATTTAAAGGCTTATTACCGTGGAACTTTTTAAATAGACTTTACCATCCGCGGTTATACGTAGGGATACGGTTAAAAAGATAAACGGTTAATTTAATAATTTCGGGCCAAAACTTTTTAAAAAAATTTCCTTTTATAATTCGAGTTTTTTATTTTACTAATCCACCTATTTTTTTACCAGCCCGTTTTACGCTTAAATATATGGCGTAAAAGCCTTAATACGGTATTCTTTTTTTTCGATTATTTCTTTAACCCTGGAATTATTCAATAATAATCTTATTATTTATTTTAATAATCTTAATAAGGAATTAATATTGGGTTATTTATATTTTAAAAAAATTATTTAAAGCCTATATTAGGGTATTATTTTAGCGGTTTTTAAGGTAATAATCCCAAAATATTCCTATATGCCTATTGGTTAAAAGAAATAAATTTATATTATTATTATAACCCTTTATATAATTATAAAAATCCAGCGCTATACGTTTGCCCGCCCCTTTAATTAATACTTGTTAGGGTTATTAAATTTATTATTTGGCTTTATTAATGGCGCATTATTAATATTCCGTTATAATAGGCCCTTTAATCCTAACGCCAATTAAATGGTTAATTAATTCTTAAAATGGTTCGGGACCTGGGTAATTTAAACGAAAATACCATTTAAATACCTTTTGGGCATATGGTTTCCGCAAAGCGTATACTATATATAAGTTTTTTTTTTTTTTTAAAACCTTATAATATATAGGGAAAATACCTTATATAAAGCCCGAACATATATAGAAAAGGGGTACGTATTTTAAAATAAATTGGTTATATTAATCGAGGAATTATATTATAGGTATTTTATTAAAATATTTAAAGTAATTGTTACCAGGGTTTTAAGTCTACTAATAACCTTATATGCGTAAATTATAAAGGGATATAATATTATATATAAAGCCGGGGTAATACGTAGATTTTGGCAGTATTAATATCCGGTTAATATATTGGGTGGAACCAGGGATGTATATCCGAATAAATACGGTTTTATATTCCCGAATAAAGACGTTAAAATCCCCTGCCCAAAGGTAATCACCGTAGGTAAAGCGGTAATAATTATAAAAGCGTAACTTATTAATAAAAATATTGAAATTAATCGTTAAATTTAAAATGGCTGAATTTCGAAAAAGATATTCCTCGGCGTTTTACTTTTTATTCCCCACCATATAAACCGCCATTTGGCGTATTAATTAATTTTTGTTTAATTTTTTAATACGTTTAATAGGGAAGGGGGTGGTTAATTATTCCTTATACTTGGATTAGTGGTTTTAAATATTGGTGTGGAATTTTGGTAAGCCCTTTTATTTTTAAGGACGGCGCTCGGGATAAAGGTATAGGCACCTTTCGGATTTATAAAAATAACACTGGCAGGGATATTATAACTTTCTGCCAGGCGCTCGATCGCTTTATTTTAATCTTGGCTTCAATTTTGCTCGTTTTTTATTGGGGGACTTGTCGATATTACCCTAAAGGTCTTATCCGCATTTCTTATTACTTTTATGGCTTTCTTATAAGTAAAAGGCCCCTTTTTTTACGCGGCCCCTATTATCCGCCTCTTCTTTTAATAATTAATCTTTAAAATCGTTTATTACGGTTAAATATTTAAGGGTACCATCGAAAACCCTGGATTAATAAAACGGCTTATAAAATATAACCCATAAGGGTTTAACCTGGCGTACAGCGGCCATAAAACCGCGTAACCATATTTAGGGTTATATGGTAATTAAATATTACCGCTTAATAAATTTTACCATAATATTGGTCCAATTTTAAAACCACGTATAAAAATCTCGTGATTAATGCCTTAATGGTGCGATGGCTTAAAAATATAAATTTTCCGCTATATTTTCCATATATATTTTGTTAAACTTAATATATTCGTAAAGGTTAAAATATTAAATTTATAGGGACTTGTTTAGATTATAATAGGCATTTTGGTAAGGTATTATTATAATTTTTATAATCCATATACGAAACTTTCGAATAAACTTCTCTTATTCCTTATAATATAAGCGCTTATAATTATAATTTATAATAAGGAATTGGTACGCCTTTTAATATTCCAGGCTAAATTCGAGGAAATTAGAAACTAATTTAATATAATCGCTTATTAAAATATGTATAGGCGCATTATTTTACGAGTTAAAAAGGCCAGCTAATGCTTTAATGGGTGCCATTAAATCTCCCATAATAATTTAGGTAAACCTTTATAAATTCCCTTATGGGAAATTATTATAATTAGGCATACGGGGGTTATTAAGGAGTGGTTTGCCCTGCGTGGAAGGGTTAATATTAAACCATAGGGCGGAATTAATAGCCTTAATGCGGAACTGCTTATTTCAGGTCTCCCACTTAAGGGGAGTATTTAAAATAATATCGCTTATATTAATAATAAAGGGGTAATTTAGCGGAATTATATAATTGATCTTAAGGAAGGTATATTATAATTCGGCGAAGTTAATTAAACTTTTAATTATTAAATATAAAAGGTTAAACTAAATTATTTATAAAGGTGGCATAATAAAATTAATTGGTAATTATAAAAATATTATTATGGTGTATTGGAAGGGCGTATGGGAAAGCTATTTATAATATTATTATTGCCTTTATTATACCGTACACATTTATAAGTTATATATATAAATATACCTATTACGTATAAAATACGCGATAACGTATTTTATACTATAATATATTAAATACGCGATAGCGTATTTAGTACGTATTGGCGCCGTAAATACGCAATGGCGCAATCGATACGCAGTAGTGGCGTATCGAACACGCAATGGCGTATCTGACAGGTACTTCCACGCAGGAAGTAAGGTGTGGGAATACGTAATATCCGCCACACATATCGTGAAAATCGCTAATGCGATTTAAATTATAAAGAATGTTGGTATTTTGTTTTATTTTATTCGCTTATAATTTTATTTCTTTTTATTTTATTCGCTCATAATTCTATCCTTTTTATTTTATTCGCTTTTTCTTTTCTACATTTTACTTATTATTTTATTTCTATTTCTTTTATTCGCTTTTTATCCTATACCTTTTATTCTTTTTCTTCTTCTTTTTTTTATTCCCTTATAATTCCTTTATTTATTCTATTTATTCGCTTCTTATTTTTATTCGCTTATTATTTTACTTATTTCATTTTTACTTATTTTATTTCTATTTATTTTACTCGATTATTATTTTACTTTTTTTATTTTTATTTATTTTACTCCTTTATCATTCTACTTTTTTATTTCTATTTTTTTCATTCGCTTATTTATTTCACTCGCTTACTTATTTTACTCGCTTACTCATTTTACTCGCTTACTTATTTTACTCGCTTACTCATTTTGTAGCGGGGAGTAGGTCTGATAACCTCGCTGCATGGTCGGTGTTTAAAACCAAGCTATTTGGTTTGGTTAAACCTTTAATTACCTATTTAGGAGTGGTAATACTTTAGAAAATATAAAATAATCCTATATAGGATTATTCCTAAATAATAATATAATATTTAAAGGAAAATATAATATATTAAATAATAATTATATTTTTATAATTAAGTTTTTACTATTATCGTTTATTACCCTTTTAAAAGTCCCATAAGTCCCGGGGGTCCTTCTGGCTTTTTATATAATCCTATACAGAATTATTTTAAGGCTTTAAATTAATTATTTAAATAATTATACCGGGCGCCGGCTTTTGGTATAAATATAACGGGAAATACCTCCGGTACCGTTATATTTTACCAACCTATAATAAAAGACCGCGCCCCGCGGTCCGAAAAGCTTTAGGAAAAGTTTCCTGGCTCCTATTAATATTACCGATTTATTTATTTCCTTACCCTTTATATATTATTAATTATTCTTTTATAATAATTACGGGTTCCTTTTTTTATTTTATTATAATTAAATAGGGTTATATAATTTTATTTTTATAAATTTTATTACGCCCTAACCTTTATTTTCCCCGGAGGGTTTATTTTAATTAATAATATTTAAGCTTTATTTTAAACGATTTATAAAATAAAAAATAAAATATTTATCCTTTTTTTTTATATAATTAGGAGTTAATCGAGCTTAAGGAGCCCTTTTAATCCTTTTAAATTAATGGCGCTGGCCATACTTAATATTATAGGCCGTATTTCTTGCTTTCGCCGCCTTTTTCCTTTAAGCTTTTTTTTTTCCTTCTCCTTTGTAGCCTTTTGTTTAATATTTTTTTTAATGGTAGCCTATCCCGGGAAATTCTCGGTATAGGTAGGTTATATATTAGGTCCGGGACGGGGTAAATGGCGTTAAATAAAATAAAACCTAGGGTTCTTTGGCCGGTGGGCCTTTCTTTTTATTAATAGATAATATAAGGGCCTTTTAATAATTTTTTCCTTAAATATTTTAAAATTATTATCCACCTTAATATTAAAAAGCGGCCTATATTATTCTCTATATACCTATTAGCGTTAATTAGTATATAAGGGGAATTAAAATTATAATAATCGTTTAAGGGTAAAAGGTATATAGAGGAAAAACGAGGTTATTTTTAAGGGTGGGAATAAGGGTAGCGATTAATAATTAATAGGGGATACGCGTATAATGGAATATGCAAACGGTAAAAAAAAAAAGGAAGAAATATATAATAATAGTTTAAATAATTTTAACGAATTAGGCTTTTATTCCGGTAATATATATTTTCCTTTATAAGATTTATAAGGGCGGTTATTACCCCCCTTTTTTTTAAGGCCATTTGGCCCCTCCGCCTGCGGTGTACAGGATTAATTATATAAATAAAGTCCGAATCCATATTTCTTTCCAATTTTAATTCCATTATATCCTCCTGGTTTTCCGTATAAAAATTAAACGGGTTTACCCCCTTACAAGTTATAAAATTTACCCTAATATTAAGGAGTTTAGGGCGTATTAAAAAAGGCCTAAGGCCTATATAAATATTAAATATATAAAAACGCATCCCGGTAATATTTATATTCGTATTTAGGCTTTACCACTCCTTATTATTAATTAAATAATCCTAGGGATCGTTACCTTCCGCTACCATATGTAAAAAGACCTCGTGCCGAGCAATAATATTAATTTCCCTTTATAACCACCCTATTTTAAAAAGGTTCTTTAATAAATTAGGGCCTATTATAAACCTTAAATAATTTATATAAAATACCTTTATTTAATTTATAAAGTGCCTTATATAATTATTAGGCGGTGGCCCGAAGGGATATAATATATGGTTCCTTGTCCCTTTTCCCTTTATACTTAACTTTAGCTTTCGGAGGCGGTATTATAGCCTCTTTCCATTATCCTTTAATTTTTAAAAAATTATTATAGGCCCACCTATACCACTACCTACGTACACAGCGGGCTAGCCGCGGGACTGATACGTATAAAACGCTGCCCATAAACCACTCTCCCCTTCCTGTATTCCTCCTCCCTTCCTTCCTTCCCCCCCTTTTTATAAATCGAATATATATATTATTATGGTATTTATTATTATTCCTTAATATAATCTTAGCCCTTTATATATATTCGATTTTTAGGTAATCCCTTATTATATTTTATCCCGTACCCACCCCGTAACGCCTCCACCATAAATAATAACCCAAATAAAAATAACCAGGCTTCCGCCGGCGAATAAGTATAATAAACCCTTCTTAAAGCGGTAACGCTGCTTATTTACCAGAAAATAGCCCGGGCATTCGCGGCCGTTAATAATAAGTCCGCCGCCGAGTTAAATAATATGGAAAGACGCCTAACCTAAATGCTTACGGCCCTCGATATCCGGATTTCGGCGGTGCACCAAATACCGCCCGCCCCAATAAATTATAACCCGCCGATTATAACGGTCCCGTAATAAAGGTAATTCCCCTGGCCGGCGAAATTCGACGATAATAAGGCAAAATAAAAGGTATTCCGGGTTAAAATTAAATATAAATTAATTTTAGACCAAAACCTTATTAGGGGCGATGCGTTTTTATAGTATGGTATTAACGCCTGCCTAAAAAATAAACCGAAAGCCCTTATTATAATATTTTACGGCGAAGGCGAATCGATAAATTAAAATCCCGCGCGATTTATTATATATTTAAAAACGGTATTCGGGGACCTTAATAATTACGAACGAGCGGCGAAAAAGCTCCACTTTTTACGCTAAGGAGAGAGGTAATCGTTCTTAGCCTTTTATTCCCGATTTAAATAACTCCTGGTAAATATAGGGGGCGCCGTATGGGACAATTCCATTAAATTTATATTATTAAATAAAGCGATATACCAGCGCCTTCGCCTAATATTAATATTAGTTTACCTTTTTAATTTTTACCAGAAATGGGTTCGTATAATTATTAATATTATATTCCGCCTGGATTTAGTACTGGGTAAAAAAAAAAATAATATATTAATAATATATTAATTGCGTTTTTAAAAAAACCCGGATACCCTAATATTAGGGGTAAATACCACGAGTTTTAAATTAAGGGATAAGCCACGCCGCGCCAAATGGGTAGCCGTAATTAAAATAAAGCGCCGGCGTAAAAAAGGTTAATATATTCGGTATGGATTTAATAATCACTTTATTTTAAAATACAAATTAACCTCGGCTAAATTAATTAAAAAGGTCCGGATTAGTACCGTGGGCGTAACGCCCTACCCGGGGGCGTCGAGCGAGGATAAGGGGGAAAAAGGGTTAAAAGGGTAATTTTTAGGCGTAGGCGTGCCCAGAAGCCGTTAACGCGGAGCGAAATAATAAAGGGGATAAAGCGAATAAACGGTACCCCTTTTTTAATAAACGTTTATTTAAATGGGATTTATTTTACCGATGCTTTTATTAATAATGGGTGCCTATATTACGGCGCGATTTATAATTCCCTCATTATTAAACTTCGCCTTTTATATATTTTAATACCCGCCAGGGTATTAATATATATATTTATATTGCCCGCATAATAAAAAATTATAATAATAAAGGCGGTATACGTAAATATTAATATTAACGGGTATTTTTAATATTATTTTTATTACCCTATCCCGAATTTTTTATACCTAATAATATTAGGTAAACCGTGGTGCGAGAAAAAAGCGGTCGTATATAAAGCGGTAAAAAAACGGATCCATATTAATAGGGCGAACCTTTCCGTAAAAGAAAAGGGATTAAGGAGCGCCGTTTTAGCGGATATATAATTAATTAATATTGCCTGCCTATATATTA
The DNA here is from genome assembly GCA_022664585.2 of Zalerion maritima. Classification (NCBI taxonomy): domain Eukaryota; kingdom Fungi; phylum Ascomycota; class Sordariomycetes; order Lulworthiales; family Lulworthiaceae; genus Zalerion; species Zalerion maritima. The sequence goes on from JAKWBI020000306.1 coordinate 45,472, forward strand.
TGGCGTATAAAATAAAAATAAGCGATTTAATATTATTCGTAATATTTTTATATAATATTAATAAATAATTAAAGGTATTAATAATTAAACCATTTCGGCCACCCGATAAATTAAAAGGGCTGGAAAATGTGTTCGAACCCGATAAAAAATAAGCATTACCACCCCACCGCGGTTCCGCAAACTATATAATAAAATTAATAAAAGATGCCGAGAAAAAGGACCCGTAAATATTATAAGGTCCGATTTACGGTATATTAAGGGAGGAATTACTGGTTTTACGAAAAACCTTAACGGAGTTATTTAATAAGGGTTATATAAGGGCCAATAATTTTCCCGTACGCGCCCCGGTACTTTTTATTAAAAAACCGGGGGGCGGGTTGCGTTTTTATTACGATTATAAGGGGTTAAACGCGGTTATACGCCAGGACCATTACCCTTTGCCGTTTATTTATAAAATATTACGAACCCTGGCCAAAGCGTATTGGTTTATTAAGGTAAATATTAAAACCGTTTATTATAAATTACGCATTCGCCACGGGAATAAGTAAAAAATAATATTCGGAATTTATTTCGGCCTATACGAATAAACGGTAATCCCGTTCGGCCTTAACGGCGCGGGAGCATTATTCCAATAATATATTAATAATATATTATACAAATTTCTCGATATATTTTATACGGCGTATATAAACGATATACTGGTTTATTTAAATAATATAAAACGAAACCATATATTAAAGGTCCGCCAAATTATAAAAAAGCTCCGTAATATAGGCCTTTAATTAAACCCAGCCAAATGCGTTTTCGCAGCGAAAAAAATAATATACCTTGGGTTTATTATAATAATAAAAAAAGGGATACGCGCCGACCCGGAAAAACTGCGGGCTATACGTAAATAAAAAAAGCCCATAACCGTAAAAGGGGTCCGCGGCTTTTTAGGTTTCGCTAATTTTTATAGGGAATTTATCGATTAATTTTCCGATTTAAAACTCCCGTTTTCCGCCCTTTTTAAAAAGGGAAAAGGGTTTTATTGGGGCCTTATCGAATCCGAAGCGTTTTAATAATTAAAAAGGGTATTTATGGCCCCCCCGGTATTGGTGTAATTCGACCCGACGGCGGAAACGGTCCTGGAAGCCGATAATTCGGGGTGGGTAATAGGCTTTTATTTTTTCCAGCGAAATAAAGCGGGAACGCTACGCCCCGTGGCTTTTTTCTCCCAGTAATTAATACCCGCCAAATATAATTATAATATTTACAATAAGGAATTCCTGGTTATAATAAAAAACATAAAGGTATAGGACGTAAAATTCCGCAGCGTGGCCGGCGCGTTTCGGGTACGTTTAAATTATAATAATTTACGGTATTTTATAATTAAAAGGCGCTTATTAAAATACCAGGTCCGCTGGTAAAAGTAAATATATCGGTACCGTTTTTAATTAAAATTCCGCCCCGGCCGGTTATTTTTGGTGCCCGATATATTATTACGGCGGGACCAGGATATACCGAAAGGGAAAAAAAATAAATACCTCGCCGGCCGTAATTTTTAATTGGTTTAAAACGATTGGCTATTAACGATTATATATAATATGGGGATTTTTCCAAGCCCGCTATTCGAAAACGCCGAGTTTTAGAAATTATGGTTTATAATAGTATAGTATAATAATTAATATAAAATTATACGGGAGGTAATTAAAAAAAAAAAGCGAGCGTTTCCCCCGGGTATAAAAACAAAGGTTTTTATTATAAAATGCTCCCTCGGACCCGAGGGATACCTGCGCTTTAGGGACCGGCGCTGGATACTAATATAAAAGTAATTATAAATCGCCCTTATTTAAAGGGCGTACGATTTTATAATTACCGGCCACCCGGAACGCAACGAAATAATAATAATATTATTTCGCAATTATTTTTAGCCGGGTATAATCCGTATAATACGCCATTTTATACGTAATTATAATATATACGGTAAAACCATTATATGGAGAAATTAAAAAAAGGGTTTATTAAAGCCACTTTTAATGGCGGACCGTTTTTAAAGCAAAATATCCGTGGATTTTATAATAAACCTCCCCGCCGCGGACCCGTATAGCCCCCGTTTCCTAATAATAATTACCGACCGCCTTTATAAGGGCGTAATTTTAAAAGCTATAATATTTATAACGGCGGAGGTATATACCGAAAGGTTTATATAATATTTTTGGCATTTCCACGGTTTCCCTAAAACCATTATAAATAATAAAGGGTCGAATTGGGTGGGTGGCTTTTGGCAGCGCCTATATAAGCTAATAAATATAATATAACGGTTATTAATCGCGTTTTACCCCTAAACCAATGGCGCGACCGAGCGGGCGAACCAAAAAGTCCAGCACTTTTTGCGAATATTTATATTAATAAAACAGCTAAACTGGCCCGGGCTCCTACCGGTAACGCAATTAACCATTAATAACCGCGATTTATTATCGATCGGCCTTAGCCCATTTTTTATTATATACGGGTATTATATAATACTTATAATAAAGCGCAATAACCCAGGGCCCTTCGAAAAAACACCGCGGGGACGCGTAAAATAATTTTTAAAACGGTTAAAAAAGGCCACCGAATAAGTATAGGCGGCGGTAACGGCCATATAATAATAATACAAGAATATAACGAATAAATACCGCTCCCCCGTAAAAAAATTCGAGATAAGTAATAAGGTATGGCTTTCCTTATATAATATAACCATTATACGGCCCTTACGGAAATTAAATTGGCTCCACGCCAAATATACGATTACGGGGGTAATAAACTTATATATAATAAAATTAAATATACCCTTAAATATTTATCCCCGTTTTTATATTAATCTTTTATAACGGGCCAATAATAACCCCTTACCGTTTTAAACCTAGGATAATACGTAATTATTATTAATTTAAGGCGATGGATTAGGGAAAAAGGAATAATATATAAAGGAAATCCTTAAGGCACGAATATAAAAGCGGGGTCGCGGCATTATTAAATAAGTATTGGTAAAATGGCAGGGTTAGGCGGAATTAATTTGGAAACCATTAGCCTAAATCGTAAAAATAGCGGCGCTGGACCATTATAAAAAACGTTTTAATAATGCGGTAATTTATAATGGCCCCGTATAAACGAAATTACGCGGAAAATAAGCCGTAATAAAGCAGCGGAAAGCGCGGAATATAATAATAAGGTAAAAGTTAAATAAGTAGGAGGGGTATGCCCCCCCGGCGCTTAATGCATTAATGGTATAGTATAAAAAAAAAAAAAAAAAGGAAAAAAAAAGAAAATATTATAGGCGAGGGGGGGGGGCGGGCATTAATAAGGACCAAGCGGCCCCGCAGCGGGCCCATATAATAATAAATTACCGTTTAACATTAACCGTAAAAACCTAGGCCGCTGGCCCTATTTTAAATTTTACGCCATTATCGAAATTAGCGGAATTACCGCGGAATAATTAAGTATATTGCTCGGGGGGCGAAATAATATTAATAAATGGCGATAAGGGAGCGGGGAATTAAAAGGAGGATTAATAATGGTCCCCCAGCGAATACGGGGCGGGGGCCGAATATACGCGGTTTTATAAAAAAGCGAGTAGTTTTTTATTAATAATGGTAAGCCTTCCGATAAATTTTATAAAAAATGCGGTTTATTTAAGCATAAGTATTATACTAATTACGGGCGCGGCCGGTATGGCCGGCGCCAAGCCAGCATAATATCCCGTATTAATATAATAAATAATTTTATTTTTAAATTAACGGTAAGCCTAATTTCGGGATTAACGGAAGTATATATATAATAAAACCGAAGCGGATTTACGGTAAAATTATTACGCGGGTTATTAATTTTAATAATAATAATTAAGGTAATAATGGTAATTTCGATATTAAAAATATCGGAATATTAACGAACCGGATTAATAGCGAATTCCCCGCGGGGAGGGGACCTTATAAGCGTTTTTTAATATATACGGTATTATAAATATGGTTTTCTTTAAAATATAAAAAATAAGCGATATTTTATTTTATAAACCAGTACCGAATTAATCGCGATTTATTAAAATAATTAAAGGGGTTTTTACCAAATTGGTTATAATAACGATGGGTAATATTATTGGCAATATAATAAATATAGGCCTTATATGGCTTATTTCGCTCGGCTTTAATAGTAATATTTTATTTTAATTAGCCTTAAAAACGCAGCGACCATGCGCCGGGAAAAGGTAATATGCCCGGGTAATTTTGGTTTTTTTAATAGGATTAATATATATAATAGGGGCCTTGTATTATTCGTAGCGGGTTAATAATACCCCGGGGGCGGAATAGGGAGGGGGCCACGTACTTTAATGGTAATAAAAGCACGGGTAATAATACTTTTATAAACCGCCGGTTTTACGGCGCCGCCGCCCCGGGGGGATAAGCCGCGCGGCGCCAAAAAGGCCGGCGCGAAGCCTTTATTATTACGAGTTTAAAAGTTTCCGGGAAAAGGTATTGTACCGGTATTAGCCACCGCCTACGCAGCGGGTCCGGAGCGAAGGAAAAGCCATGGGAATTTATTAATGGAAATTTAAATTAAATCTGGCCGGGAGGAGTTTTAAATAGTATTAGGTTAACGCTTAAAGCCCGTAACGCCGCCATTTTAGGCGTAAAATGCCCGGAAGGGTGTCCGGCACCCTTCCGGGCGCCGAGGGAAGCGATAAATAAAAGGGGAAGGAAATGGGGGGGGGGGGGGTAATTTACGATTATTATTATAATAAAGGATGGGGAAAGAGTAATAGGCGGCCGAGAAGTGGCCCTTATAATATTTGCACACGGCATTCGTAGCGAACGTTTTATATAGGCGGGGCCGCGGAAAATATTTAAATTACGGGCCCCGGTATATAACCACGTTATAAAAGAACGCATATGTAATATTACCGCCAAGCATTGGGACGGGTAAAAGGAGGGGTAATATTATAGGCCCACCTATATTATTATTTACGTATATAGCGGGCTAGCCGCGGGACTAATGCGTATAAAACGCTGCCCATAAACCACTCTTCCCTTCTTATATTCCTCCTCCCTCCCTTCCTTCCCCCCCTTTCCGTAAATCGAATATACATACTATTGTGGCACTCATTATTGCTCCTTAACGTGACCTTAGCCCTTCACAAAAATAAGGGCCTTTTTATTAATATAAACCTCCCTTTTTATTCGCGTATAAATCCATATTATTTTTTACTTATAAATTATAATCCTAAATGTTTTTAATATTATAAGGTATTAAGATTAATAAAAGGGGCTAATTTATATAAAAATAATTATTATAAGAAGGACCTTAGGCCGGAGGCCGTACTTTTTAAATATACCCCTATTGGTTTTATTTTAAAATATTGCCGAAAACCTTATATAAGCCTTCCATATATACCTTTTAAAATTCTCTCCTGCGTTTTTTAGTATAAATGTAATAAATATTATACCGTTATAATAATTTTAAATAAAAATTATTCGCGGGTTTTTTTACCCTTTTATTATAAAATTAACCCCTATCTTTATGATATTAAATAAATCGTAGTTTTTAAGGAACGGGTATTATAAGGGAATTATAAAGGCCGCCTGGTCTTTAATAATTAGTATATTTTTAGGCCCCCTTAAAGGTTTAAAATCCGCAATCGTAAACCCAATACTATTTACCCTATTATATATTTCGAGGTAATCCTTATAAATAATTAATTATTAATAAAAAAAAGATTAATCGTATTTTAATAATTTAATAATATTATATATATATGCCCAAATATTTATAAAAAACGCTTTAATAATAATAGGCCTTCGGAACCGTTAGCGGAAACGATCGTTCCTATGGCGGTTAATAAAATTAAGCATATTCCTAATAATTACGCTTATATTTCTTTGGGTAATTTCTTTAAACTTTGGGTTATTCATATATAAAATATATAAGGGGATTGGCCCTTCCTATCGGGCCTGGTTTTTATACAAGCGCTAAGATTTAACGAGTGCTTTTATATAAAAAATTACCTTTTAAAATAATTTAAATAAAAACTCCGATTAATATCCAGGTATTTAAGCGTTAATTTTATTTTTTAACCTTAACCCTTTAAAGGTATAATCTCCTATTATTAAAATAATACTGCTTAGGGCTTTTTTACTTTATTGGGTAATAATAAGAAATAAAAGGTATGCTTGGATTAAAGTTTTTAGGTTAAAAGGATTAAAAAGGTATTAACTGCCGGGGGTTAGGTTAAGGGTAATATAAACTTTTAAAGGGTAAGGGAATTTAAAAATAAGGAGTTAAATTAAAATGGAAAATAAACTAAGCAGGATTATATATAAAGATTTAAGGCTGGGAGATGGTATGGTTGGAAAAAATCGAGGAAATATAGGGGAAAAAAAAAGGGTATTTATACTTATAAGGCTTAAATATATTGGCGGGTTTTAAATAAGCGGTGGTATTTTTTTTCGGTAAATAGGTATTTCCTTAAACGTTTCCATTATTATCCTTTTACCCTATTACCCTTATAATTCCTATAACTTTTATAATTATTAACGGGCCTCCTATTTTTAATCGAATAATTATATAAATATTTTGGCCTAATCTTTCTCCCTTTTTTTCCTTTTATACCTTCGATAATCCTTCCTTTTATATGCTTTTTATTAATGCCTTTTTTCTCCCTATAATGCTTTTTTTTATATATTCCTTACTTTTTTTCCTTCCTCCAAGCCTTTTTTTCCTTTAAACATTTACTCCCTTTATTACCCCCTATCTTTAATCTACTCCCTAATCGTTTTAAAATATATCCCATTTAAACCAAAATAATAATAAGGAGGCTTATAAGGGGCTCCCTAACCTCCTGGCTTTTATTCAGCGTTCACCAATGGCCAATAGGCCTTTTAATTTTTCCAAACTTATTATATTTATAAGCCAGCCTTTTTCTTTTCCTATACCTTATTATATAACCTTTATTTTCCCTTGCCCTCGCATTTTTTCTTTTTTTATAAAAGGGCCCGGGGCTTATATTATAAAAAACCGCACTCGGATTATTAAATATTTTACTTATAATTAGGCGGCCCTTTTAATTAATACCAGTTTTATTATTATCCGAAGCCCTTTTCCAAATATATTCTTTTCAAATTATTAGCTTTATACAGGGCTATTTAATTTTAATTTCCCTAATAATTACTCCTGCTTTCTTTCCTTTACCGGCTAAACCGCAAGGCCGTATCGATCGGGTGTTTTAAAACCTAACCATTAATTCCAGCGGCTTTGCTTGGTTCCCTTTATCCCCCCTATTACCTTATACCTTTTATTAATTTAACCTTATATAATAAACTAGCCCGGGCCTTTTCTTTTAGGGTTTATTTAAGAAATCTTTCTTTACCTTTTCCTTTAATTTAATCCCCCTAAATTAACCACCTTAGCGCACGATTATTGTTTTTAAAATTAAAATACCTTTTAGGCATAATACTATTTAGGCCTTTTAATTTAATATTTTTCCGCCGAGGCTATTTTTAAGCCTTATTAAAAAGACCCGGTTTAAACCGGTGTTTAATTTCGTTTATAAGGTTTATTCTACCTTCGCACCCTTTCCATTTTTACCTTTTAAGACTAAACAGGATTAATTATTATTACTTTTTTAAAACATCCTTTATTATTTTTAATTTGGCCTATTTAGGGACCCTTTTTTAAATTATATTTATATGGCCATATATATTAATCTGGATATATTTAAAACCCTTCCTAAAATTATTAGCCTGGCCCTTATATTATATAAAAGGGTTAATCGGCTTATTATTATTCCCATTTTATATAAAGGTTTTTTAGGGTAAATTATAAGTGGTTTATATTTTTTCTTTTATTTTTATTATTAATAAATATTAACCGTATAATTTAAAGGTATGGTAAATAAAAACCCTTATAAATATTATACCTTTAGGTGGGTAAGTTATTTTTAGGATTAAAAGCCTAATATTTTTATTTATTATATATTCCCTTTTTTCGAATATATTTTTATTCCTAGGTATACCGGGGATAAGTATAATAATAATTTTTAATTTAACGAGATTTATATAATCGAAAATAAAAGCCTTAAAAAATATATATTAATTTCGGATTTTAATCCTTTTTATAATAATTATACCCTTTATAAAAAATTCCGTATTAAAAAGTTCTTTAATAATATAATATAAAAGTAAAATATTAAATATTAAAAGGATTATTTCGAAATTATTCTCGGCGGCCTTAATTTTTTAAAAATTATAAATATTTTAAATTTAAAGGCTAAAAATATTCCCGGCCTAACCAGGCCTTTTATATAACCGGTATAAGGGTTTAATTCTTTTGGCGCTTATAATTAAGGGGGTGGGCGAGGTAAAACTTTAAAAGGAAATAACGGTGGTGGCGCGGCGGCCTTTTAGGCTTCTGCTTATCGCAAGGGTTTACGCTCTCGCAAAAAATAAGGGATACAATTTTTTAAAATTAAACTATAATTTCTTCGTCCCGCGATTAATCCTTTTACTATTACCAGAATAAAAATTATATTATACAGGACTATCCAATGGCGTCCTTTAATATAAAAAATTAAGTTTTTGCTATAAAGGAATTTTTACTTTTACGTATAGCCCTTTAAATAGGGATTCCGCCCTTTTTTCTTCGTAAATTAAATAAATAAATTAAAATTTAAACGGGTAATCTTCTTTTAAAGTTTAAAAGCTATTTTTAATTACTATTTGCAAATAATTTAAAATAAGGCCATTCGGTATAGTATAGGAATAAAAAAAAAAAGCGTAAAAATATTTCTTTTTAAACTTTTACATAAGGGGATATGGTTTTTTTTTTATATATATATATATACCTTAAATTATTAATAGAGCTTTAAATATATAATTTCTATTGGGTCCTTTTATAATATTTGGTTTTAAACTGGTTAGGGCTTATTATTATATAAGGAAAGGGATATAAAAAAAGGGGAATTTTTCTTTATATAATAATTCCTTTAAAGGTCTTATAATATTATACAGCTTTATTCTTTTATAAAAGAAATATTACCGAATTTTTCCGTAATTATTATTGGGATTTAAAATCGTACTTTTTTTATCGTTCCTAAAAAAAATACTTTTCCCAATTCCCGTTCTTTATTTTTTAATTTTTCTATATTATGTGGTTTTCTTAACCGTAATACTATAATAATATATTCGGCTAAATTGTTTTTTTCCTCTTAATCATTATTATAAAATATTACCGTTCGGCGTTAATCCTTATCCAAACTTTTTAATATATTATCCCCGATATAATTTTTTAAATTATCCTCCTTATCGCTTAATCCTATATAATCCTCTCCTAATTTATTATTTTATTTTAAATAGGATTCCTGTTTTTTCCAGGTATTATTATTAATTCCTGCCGGCTTACTTTACCATCCGTTCTTTTAAATAAATTTCTTAACCTTATTATTCCTAATTATACGTTTAAAGGGAGGGCTCCTTTTATAAGGCTCCTTAAACTATACCGTTTTTTTTTTATTCGAAAGTTTATAAATAATATAGGGTTTTATTTATTAAGGGTTTTATTTATCCTTTATACTTTTAACCCTTATAACTAGTATTTATCGTAATATTAAATCCCCTTTTTTTAATAGTATTTTTTTTATCTTCCCGTTATTTTTTTTATCCATATACTTGGCCTTGGCTTCCCTATTCCTTTATAAAATTCGGGCTACCTCCGCTAAGTCCGTTTTTTTTCGTTCCATTATCCGGTTTTTTTTCGCCAAAAAATCCGTGTACGGTATATTACCTTTTTAATTAATTATTCTCCAGGTAAGGAGCCCCATTTTAATAAGGGTAATTATCTTTTAACCGTATAATAATGCGTATAGGGAAAATCCTATAATTTGGTTTATTATAATTCTTTATATTATTAATACCCCTAAGTATATATTAATCTAACTACCGCCTAATTTTAATAATAAGGTAGCTGGGAGTAGGTTTAATAACCTCGCTGCATGGTCGGTGTTTAAAACCAAGCTATTTGGTTTGGTTAAACCTTTAATTACCTGTTTAGGAAAGGTAATATTTCAGAAAATATGGAATAATCCTGTATAGGATTATTCCTAAACGATAATATAATATTTAGGGGAAAATATAATATATTAA
>JAKWBI020000307.1:0-55526 GCA_022664585.2 Zalerion maritima
TGGATTCAACAAAATCTTGAACCGGGCAACCCTAAAAACTGGGCGGGTTAAAATTGGGAATTGTGCAAATTTTTATTTTCTCTGTAAACTAAATTATGCCCCCCCCCCCCCCCCCCCCCCCCAAGATCTGCGACCTACTTCCCCGGGCCCCTGCTCATGGCGTGCAGCATTGGGCTGAGGACATTTCCCTGTAGAAATACGTAGCAGGGCGTTAATATGGAGGAAAGGAAAGGCGCTGTCCGCATTTCGTACACACTCTTTGATTGTTTTGGTACCTATTGGGAAGACAACACGCGCATACTTACACACATACATACACACATACACACATACACACGCTGTCTTACAGCAGCATCGCCGAAAGCGTCTATCCCCATCGTGGCTCAAGTTTGCCCACCCAATGCCGTCCAGATAAGAGCACTTAAAATACCGCAGACCGCGACACTCACATGAGAGCCCGTCCTGTCCATTATTGGGCGGGGAGGTGATGTTTTTCTTTGTGTTCAGGCATCGCCGCCGCATGGTGGGTTAGGCAGTCACAGTAGTTCATTAATGGGCAAATTGAAGTTCACACACACAGGTATTCACTGTCACTTCAACGAAACTTTGTCGACTTCTGCGCCATCAAGTTCCTCCCTCTCTTCCCTCCCTCTCTTCCCTCCCTCTCCCCGGCTGTGTAATACAAATGTTCCGAGGGAAGCAGGAGGTGGTTGGGCCCATGGCAAAGAGGGAAACGTGGTCATTCATCAGAGGCTCGCCGACCCCAGGCCCACCTTGCATTACTTTTGCTTGAACGACGCGGGCTCCGTCGCTCCCACTCTGCATCAGTCAATATACCTGCTGTATGTATGTATCTACCTGCGTCCGTTTTACTTTTTAAAATTCCTCCCCGGTACCTTGTTCCTTTAGCCGCGACTGTTGTAGTATATGCGCCTGGTCTCGTACCCTCATGTACCGCCCGCTTTGTGCTGCCCTCCATTCCCAGGGACCCCGATAGTTGACTATTTCATCCCCTTACCCTTCTTCCAGACCCCCATTACCTCTATCATAGACGCCTTGTACCTTTCCGATCAAGTTGGAGTGCGTCTATTCTGCGTACTGTACTTCAGGTCAGCGCTTTCTTCGAGTGTCTCCATCAAAATAGCCTTAGCTGTGCCTCTCCAAGCTTAGCATCATTTTGGACACTGGTTCCTGCCTTGGTTTTCGCTATCTGGCGTTATCTTCAGTCGACGGCGAGACATAACAATCCTCTCGTATGTCACCATTCTTGGCCACCGTCATGTCTCCGACGGATAATCATCCCCGAACCCTCCTACCGATGCAGTAGAGCCCACCTTCTCCGCTACTTCCACTCGACCATCCTACATATCTCTGTGATATTATGCTTGCAGGATTCTAGAAAGCAAGTCGCAGAAACTGCGGCCGTAATTCAAAAGCCTATTGTTTCTTATGCCCGGTCCCTGCTGTCAGCACGTCGTTGTCACCTACGCCATGACTCGGACTTGATTCCCGAGTGACACAGTAGGTATTTTCGGACAAACAGACGAGCGTGTCCCTTTTAACTTCCTCGCTGTCGGAAAACGGAGGTGCCGCCTTTCGCTGTAAACACTGGCGCGATTATTCTTTGGCCTGCCCCCTCGGCCGGGTTGGCAACGTAGGTTGAACGAAGAAGGATGAGACGCTCGCTTAGCAGAAGCAAGCGGATCTGCCGGGCTACAGCATTAGAAAACAGAGACAGGAAAGACAAAATGCCCTGACTGACTGAGCTGCCTGGCGCCGCCCGCGGGCCTGTCTGCCTGGCTGCTGATGCCGGTAATGATGATCTGGCCCATAGCGTAGCCCACTGGTGGGATAAGCTAGACTGAGCTGTAGGTACACTGAGCGGAACTTTCATGTCCTGCTAGACCTGAAAAGCCACCCAGGGCACCCACTCACTGCTCTATGCGATCTCGTCAGATAATACCAAGGATACGGTGATGAGTTGTCAACCTCCTTTCGGAAAGGCTTGCATCTGCGCACACCTATATTAACTCACAACATTCAATACCGTCACCCTTGCCATGCTAGGGCAGGCTAGGAAGGCCTTTTTTGCTTCTCTCTTTTCCGGTGAGCAAGACCCACATGTGCATCATGAGCAGGACCTCCCGGTGAGCCATCTAGGCCATCTTTGGCGACGCGATGAAATGTATCCATGTAAATGGGTGCTGGGGGGGGATTGAACGGAAGGGGACTTTTTGGGGGATATTTTCATGTTGGAAAGGGGAATCATGCGACTTGAGGATGAAGAGACGAAACGCGCCTGACGGGCAGAATGTCGACATAGGCCCATCTTGGTTCTCGTGTTTACCTTTTAGATAAACTCTCTTGACGAGGAATGAGAGGTCTGCTGTTGCAGGCCCCGGATGCGGCGGCCCTGGACTCGGCCTGGCCTTGTCGCGGCAAAAATCCCCACACACATAAACTATGTAGCATACACACACACAAACACACACACACACACACACACACACACACTCACACTCACATATCCAACACATGGTCATACAGATGGGGGCGCTTTGGGCATTCATGTGCGTATTTGATGCCACCCCTGCGCGGCTCGGGCGACAACCTCACACCCTCCACATTCGGAAATGCTCACCTTGAGAGAGGTTTGGAGAAATTGAAATGTTCCCTTACGGCAAAGACTCGGTTTGTAAACAAGGCCGTTTTTGCGACCTAGTCTCCCTGCAGTCTGTCGTGTTCAGAAGTGGACCTCGATTGTTGTTGTTTAGAATTTATTTGCTTTTAATTTCTCCATCTTGGGGCTTTGTGGTTCCTGGTGTGTTTCGCGACCCGGGCGAATATGATTATGTATGTTGATGCGACTACATCGCAGAAACTGAACAGGATTCCTTGTGTTCACGTTCCTTGTCCAAGCCCAGCTACAGTAGCTAGCGGAACAGAACGAACGGCCCGTCCCGTTTTGCGAAACGAGGGGAACAAAGAGACAAATTCAAAGCCATCCAATACCCCATGAGACGAAAAAAAAAAAAAAAAAAAAAAGCTTCGTTCAATGGACATGGCGTTTACGGCATCTCATTGCTCGTCCACCGGGCCTGGATGGCGGTTGATGGCCAAGCTAACTTCCAAGCTATCGCCTCCTCTCCTCTCCCTGGAGAAGCGGTTGGTGGGTGACCCGACGGGGCGGATGTGGTGAGGTGTTCGAACATGCATTTTGGGCTGCTGTTTAGCAGTTTGATACAGGTACATAACACACACGCTCACGCACCTCACGCATATATGCACAGGGGAGGACCAGAACCTGACCATCATGCCCTGCCCGAGCACCAGCGGCGCCATTTCGAGAAACCACGGCTGGCCAATCATGAAATTTCGAAGGATCAAGACACCACGAGAGGCTCATCGCCGCACCGTAATTCCGGAATTTGCTGCGAATCATGTGTCTCTTGCACCCTGCAATTGCACCCTCTAGTCCAATGCGGTCACGCAGAATGAGATCTGATACTGGGCCAATCGTAGAACGCCGCCGAACCGTATTCCTGGAACTGTGCCCTTTTCCTCCCTCACCTTTACACAGATGCATCCAATAGTACATGCATATATTCTCCTACTACATCTTGCGGCATTCTACGCCGTAGAGCTGGTCTCTAGTCCACGGGGAGTGCACGGTGAAGAGGGTGAATGAGATTGATTCCCAAGATTTCCTATGTACATACATACATACATACATACATACAGTAGTTCCCCTAATCCTAATCCTAAGCCTCTTAGTGTAGGGATGATTACTGCCCAAAGTGGGGCACATCGCTGCACCATCGAGTAGATTCCAAGTACTCTCTACTCGTTCGTGTTAGTAGTCGAAGCATTATACAAACTGCCACCATCTGCGAAGCCGACCAGTATACGACAAGTATACGACAAGACGTTGCTTTATGACAGCTTTGGAGCATAGCATGCAGCGCTCAAATGCACGTTGCGCCCTATTGCAACACCGATCACATGAGAATACCGGCATAAACACATTGCGGACTTCTCCTGACGACTCAGGTACAACCAGCGGCACTTCCATCTATGCGGGAATAGTTCATGTCCCATTATTGGCGACCATCATAGACCTCAGACTCAAGATTGTTTGGGAAAAATAGTCCCGTCACAGCGCGGATGAAGGATCACGACAGAACATTTCCCAAAGGAGATATGGAGTGGAAGCCAACAACTGCACACGTAAACAGACAGACGCCACCTGGATCACAGACTACAGTAAGAATTACACCTGCCCACGTAATATATACATGCCTCGCCGTGGGGCTACTGTATGCCTTGCTCATCTTGTCACACACCTACATACCCATTCCTTTTGATCTACATCTGACGGCACGGGCGGGCGGGCGGATGGTACGGCGCGAGGTATGATGATAGCAGATGCAAGGCTGCCCGAGGTAACACAAGGTGAGCGGGGGTGAAGAGACACGACACCGAAAACACCTGCATATTAGCTACAGTTGAGCGACCTTCCGTTGCCAACGCTGATGTATGTATGTACAGCTGGTTCATCACCACCCTGGCAATCGAGTTGCATGCACAAGGCATCCGTGCAGGAACTTGAGCTGACATACATAAAATACATACATGCACCCATGAAAAATGTAGGTACTCACTTTCGATATGTAACTGGCACTTACGTACATTGCTTCATGTGCTTTCCTGCTTGCTGCTTGTATGGCATGCGCACCCTTTCCAGAGGGGCAAGAGCAGTAGGCGCCAGGCAAGAGCAAGGGGGGGATAGACCACTGCTGTGGAGGAGCCCGAGAGGGGCAAGGAAGGAAGGGTGGGCCGGCCGCATGAAGCAGAAAAAAAAAGGGCTGTAAAACAGGCAAGCGGGCTGTCCATCGAAGACGTGTTTGAATTGCAGCCGCAAACGACCTATCCCTGGGCATCTATTGGTTGGGTGTCAGACTAGGGTGGCATTTTCGGCCCTCGTGGGTGGCCGCTGCCGCTGCCGCCACCGCCGCCACCGCCGCTCCCGGCCCGGCGTGAACGGGAGCAGAATAAACCGCCCAACAAGGCCTTTGATGGCCGCAGAAGCACAAAAGAAATTCCACAAACAGGTTCAGCCACAGCCATCAAACAAGAGAAAAGTAACCACAACCCCTAACTTGATGAAACACCATGACCAGAAAAACATTCGATCGAGCCCCCCTCCCAAAAAAAAAAAAAAAAAAAACCTCAATTGGCGCCTGGGGAAAGCCAATGTCGGAAGGTAATTACAAATGATCCGAGTCCATACCAGACTGAGGTATTAGTGTGGCACAGGCCATGGAAGGAAAGCAATTGTCCAGTAAGAAAGTTGGATGCCGGCTCTCGACCTTCTCATTTGCCTGCCACCAAACATTGGCTGCTCGCGATACATCGCCAAGGACTCAATATCTGCTACTACGCAACACACATTTACGATCATTTCAAAGAAGTTTGTGCTACCTCGGCCACGCTGCTCCTCAACTCGATTTGGTTGTTCAACCCCAGCCGCCTCTCCTCTTTACACACCCCCACGCTTTCTACAACCACACGCGCTCTCCCAATCCCACCTCGCCTTGTTTTCCCCAGCTTCAGACTCCCGCAGGCTCCATTTATGCTTGTACAGCAAACACCATTGAATTGCTGGCGTTGATTTTACTTTTCTTAAACTTCTCATTCTTTGTCTTGTTTGGTTCTGTTGATCAATTTTCTTTGCTTCTCGTGCAGTCAACCGACGTCTCAATCCTACAGCATGTGTGTATGAGTTGTTCACAGTTGTGCAATGAGCCCAACAGCCGGGATTGAGCCGGGGTGCTTTGGGTTGCACAATTCAGTCTCAAACAGCATTCTACACGAGCCGCACATGACAGATACTGCCAGTGTATATGATCCGATAGATGGGTACTAGCATCGGAACAAGGAAGGAAGCCAGAAGTACCTCCTAAGAAACTCGCCCACCAAATGCAAAATAGGAAGTCTCCTCACCGTTTGCTCTTTCCAATCCCATATGGATTACTATACCGAAAAGAGGCAGGTGTGGTGAGCATCGTGGCAATGGCGTGCTGCGTCGGTCCTTTGCCAGCTCACAGATGGCAACTTACCTCATGAAGGCCCGCCCGCTCACCTGCCTTGCAGCATCACATACATACCACCTGCGCGGGATACATTTTTCTTCACCTAGTCCCCACCTACCTAGAACCTACATCTATACCCGCTATCTATCTTTAGAACCGCGTCCATGACCTTCCATCACAAACACCACCCACAGCAGCGACAAGGCCTGATTGCTCCCGCGCCTTGCAAGGAAACAATCTCGGAACCAAACACATGATAGAGATTCTGCCTCTTAGGTATCATGGAAGGCGGAGAACAGAGCCTACATGACTGACTGCCTGAATTGTTGTTTTGCTGCTCGCTCGCCTCGTTCTTGTCCAAACTGATGCTCCCGCCCCTGTCATAGGTCAAATGTAAGTGACGGCCAACACCGAGGCCACCGAGACCCCATATCAACACGTCATACATAAAAGATGCCAAAATACACACCTCACCTACATACGCATATCCAGACTAATTATCCTGCAAGAGACAAGTTAGCTATGTCGCTAGGGTTAAAAAGCAAGCAAAGGTCACTAAAATCGACGGACTTTATCGATGCCCAATTCAACCCAAAGTCGACACAGACGGAATGCGACACAATAGATCATTCGATAAATCGGAGTCGCATAACCTGGAGATGGATGTACCGATGACACGAGGTGGTGACGGGATGCCGCAGCCGCCCACCTCGGTGTACCACACACAGAGTATCCCTACAGCTATATTGATGTTTTGTGGTACTGTGGCCTGCCGATCTCCAACGGATGAGACAAACTAGAAATCTCAAGTTTTACAAAGTCCGGAGGAGAGTTGCAGGACGTAGGAAGTGGTAAAGGTTGTCCGTCGTGGCCCATGTTCTCGACGGCGCAAACTCTCGCATGCTCTTGCCGGTTGGAGAATTCTCACTTGGAGATAATGGGGGGCTGTCCACCAGAGCGTTGATCCGACTGAATGTCTGCCCCCGGTTTCGATCTCACCAGGTGCTATTCCACTGATTCTGATATGCTGATCGACGCCCCCTTGCCTTTGGCCCAACAACACTACTCCCGACGTCCAGGTGAACTGAGGTGTCACGAGCTACAGCCTGTTCCTTTTCTTTTGACAGGCTTCACAATGTGCTTCTCCATTCGCACAGCATAAATTCTCTTCAGCCCTGCAGCTGCCTCTCCTGCAAGACTGGGTCAACTAGGTATCTGGAGGTAGAGACCGACATCATCACCATCATCATTGAAATCCGCGTGTCGTGGAACGTCATATGGTGGGCGTAGCCATGCGGTGCTCCGCGCCTCATAGAATACTTAACTCGCTACCCTAGCAACTTAAGAAATGGGCTCGTATTACGGAGTCTCCCTGTTGCACATGCCCACCGCGTCCGCCGATGGTCGCGACCTTGATCTCCGAGCCATTGAAAGTGATGGCAGGTGGAGAATCTTTGCTCTCACTCGGATTGCCGCCCCTCGGACCATGTCTCCTCCTATCCCTATCGATATGATAGTATCACGCAAGGAACGATCCGCGGCAAGGATAGAAGCTCGCCCCGCCCCCTCACTTTGGGGGGCTTTTACACAGTAAATGGGATACAGTGAGCGGTGGGTGGTATTCGCGCTCGCCAGACTCAACATGCACCACAGACGATTCTGCGCTCAATCCCAGCTCACATAACCAATAAATATAGTGCATATCGGTGATTTTGACTGACTGATTGAAACCGGGAGCGTGGGGACCAGTATTCCCCAAATGTGACTCCGTCCCTGCCCTCGTGGACGTATGTTGTGGGTTCTGCCGCGGCATTCGTGAGCCTCCCCTAATATTCCATTCCATAGATTATCGAAGTTCGTACTGATCGGTAAACCCAGTCTTCTCTCCGGAAGAAGCATCATGGGCCCTTCCCCGGTGTGATCCGGCCGTTAATATGTTCCATCTCTGCGATCTGCGGGCGGAAACGTACGCTGTCGATACCTTTCGCCAGATACTTGCGTGCCCAAAGTCCCCCAATTCATTTCCCGCAGAGGGAAGCTACACACAAGACTATCGCGTGGCTATGAACAAGGGGGAAGGGTTTCATTTCACGGATCTCATGCGCAGGCTTCCCTGATGTCATCCATGCTAGCCTGTCTCCGTCATGACCGGAATCCGTGGCCGGGTTTGTATGTACCTGCTTCTACGTGCCGGCTCAGGATACTGTATGGAGGCTGATCGTTAGATGGGGGGATGATAGACTTTTCCTGCCCCCAAAAGGTCATTGCTAAACTGAAACATTCCACTAGAGTCTCGATACAGAGCACCTTCCTCGGATGGCTTGGCCGGAGTGAGGAATGAAATATTTGAACAGCAAGAGCGAGTGGTTTTTGGGCGATTGCCATTGCGTGAACTATTACAAGTTCACGCACCAATGGGAAGTGGGAGTACTCTTTCCTGTCATGGGCTCTTGCTGCAAACAACCGCACTGTACCTGGCAACACGAACCACACAATGTTACTCGAGGGCAGGAACCAGATAGAGGTACTTTTTTAGCTTGTACCCTCCTGCTGCTTGGCCAATGCTGTTTCAACGTGGAGTGGGCCAGAAAGGTACTAGCAGACGATGTACTGCACTAACAGCTGAGAAGGAAGGAACGTTGCGACAAAGCTTTCCAGCAGCAATGATAGCATGGATAGAATTTCTATGAGTATAATACGAGCTTCTCTGCATTCTCTCGGACTTATACCAGACCTTCTCTATCAACACCTAGTTCCTGAAATGACAGCATAGCTCGCAAGGGCAGACTTGGTGGGAACATTGGAGGAAGGGGGCAGGAGAGGGAGTACTTTCGTGTCTAGGGATGTGCTGCAGGGCAAGTGACCTGATCCCTGTCGGTTATGCTGCCGCAATCCTTGTCTCACGACCGTTCCCTTTTGTCCCCTCCACACTCACGCCTCGACCATCACCACGACCAGCGAGCGCAACACGCGCCCACACCCACAACGCACACTCTCTGGATACTACTCGACCTCCTCCGTCGTCCCCCGACGCCTGAACCCCTTACCAGCCTACAGGAACCCCAGATCTCTCCGAGAATCGAGACCACCTTTTGCGGCCTGGCCAGTGATACGCCTCCTTCGTAACCGGTTGTACCCTTCCGTACTCTACCTCGACTGAGATTCCCCTGCCGCCTCGACAACCACCTCGAGCACCTCTTCTAGGTATTCCAGGTCTCCCGAATCGCATACCCGGTGCCCATTCCCTCGATACAAGCCTCGTAGTTTGAGCCTGGTCATGGAGTTTCGCCTGGTCTCCTAGCTTGCCGGAAGTCCTCACCCTTGCTATCGTGGCCGCGCCCAGCAGTAGCAGCAGCATCGCCAGCCGCCACCCTTACTTCACCCACTCCCTGCCTTACGGGCACTGCATCTCGATTCCGTGTCTCCATCTGAAGGCACGACCACCTCACCTTGCTTTGCGTTTCGGCTTGTCTCGTCACCTGCCAAGCCTGCCGTCATCGTCGCTATTTCTCATCACCACACATATCCCTCCCCGGCTGTTTATCGTCTCCATCGATTTTGCCCTGAATAGGATTCATCTGGAATGGCTCTATCCGGGTCACCTTGCCGGCCACCAATTCTGCCTTGACCAGCCTTACTTTCCCACCCTGTGTCTTCTTTCCTCGCAACGCTCCCCGATAGGTTATTATTGGATAAGCGACCGCTGAGTTGTCTCTGTATCGTAAATTGTCCCTTCTGGAAGTCTACCCACCCCAAGCATCACCTGTTGAGCATCGCTCGGGGCCTCCCAGAGTGCGGCCACCCCTCCCGCTCCCGCGCCGGCGAAGTGTTTGTTGGCACCCACGGGGTTGACCGGCTTCCCCCTTGTCTTGCCAGGAGAAAGAAGATCAGTCGTTACTGCTCCTTGGCACTTGCTCCGTGTTATTGCCCACCTCTGCTGCGTCTAAACAAGGTTCGGTCTTACTCGGGAAAACCTCTGGGTTGCGCCAGCCCTGCCCTTGTGACTTGTCCATTGTTCATACATGGACCAGCAGGAATTGCGGATACACGTGCAAGTCAGGTATTGCCAGGAATCTGATCTAAGGCATCTGTGCCCATTTCTTGATGCCCGTTCGCCTCACCTGGATCTACTCGATACAAAGTCGTAATACCCACCTCCAGTTTCCCATCTGGGCTAGCGTACAGGGTCATACACGGTCTTGTTTCGTCACCGAATGGCATATCCCGGTTTCTATGTGTGAAGTATTATCCCCTTTCTGCAGCTCATTTCCTGAGTGGTTGCGAGGCTAAGGATAACGCAAGGAGCAGGCGATAGAAGGAAACTTCTGGTGTCATTATAACGCTTTAATATCTACCGATAGACGATCTGTGTGTCAAGGCCAGCACACATCGCCGTTTGGTTGGACGCTCGAGAAGAAGTAGCGGGACATTGCCACCCTCCCTGTACCGTCGAGACGGCAGGTTTGGCAGGCAGAGACAGCCAGAAAGGCACCAATCCATCCCACGCCCGTGAAGTCGCCGTGACCATCAGTCCCCACCACCGGCCAGAGGCAACCAGTCCCATCGTCCCTTTGTTGAAGTACATCTTGCCTCATCTACAAGCTCGAGGAGGACTCGAGGACGGACGCTAAGTGGATAACGAGTGGCCATTTTTCGCCCCCCCATTCCCTTAGCCGTGCAGGACGCATCGCATGCGGCAACATACATCAAGGACTTTGAGTAACCACATCATAGTTGAGAGCACAGTCGGAATACGCAACGATAGATCCGCGGTTGTCTTCCTACTGGCTCGCTGCCTGGAATCTCGAGGAAAATCCCTCCACCCAAAGAAGAAGCTCCTGGCGGTGTATTGCTAGCCGTCTTCCCCTCTTTCTTTTCATCTGAGAAGGAGGTAGCCCAAAGATAGAAGCAAGTGAAGCTTAGCGACGCGGCGCATGTCTTGCGCCCATGGCTGCCATGGCGGAACATCAAACGACCCAGGCAAGCTTCCCCAGCCTCAACCAAGGAACAGGCGTCTCGAGGGATACCGCACTTGCAACCAAAAATTTCTATTCTTTGCGGGGTGGGCGTAGCGGAATATCTGTGCCATCCCCAAGCCCTAGGGCAGCCATCATATCCCTAAATGATAACGCTAGAAATTCGAGTGGTACCTTGAGGGCAGCCACTGGAGCCGAGATGTGCATCCGGGCCAGGATAGGAAATATCGAGAAGGCATATCATATTAATGACCTACCAAACGAAGTCCTTGTTCACATGTTGACGTACCTCGATGTTAATGATTTGCTCGCTATTTCGAGGGTAAGTTGACAATCTCTCCTCTTTTTCACTCGACGCTTGTACCCTCTTCATCTTTGCCAGGGCTGCTTAGGACACTCGTCAAAATCTCACACAAGAAACTGGCGAATATCCCAATACGTCAAAGTAGTCAAGGTTATTGGCTATCCAAGACCTTTCGAGATTTATGGGATCAATTACTGCCCATTACTTCTGTATTTCTGTGTCTGAATACCTCACAACCGACGGTGTTCTACTAGTGTACATCGCACAGTCCACCAATCACTTGATGTCCATATACACATTTTATACAGCCCATTGATACGAGTACCTACACAATGGCATCGCAGACGCCCCAATCAAGTCTTCTCCCCCCCCCCCCCCCCCTTTTTTTTTTTTTTCGCTGTTTTCGAGGTTGTGCCCTTTTTGCTAGGCATACTGCTTCCCCAACCAGACTCGGGTGTCGCCTGCTAGGGAAGTGTCCTCGGCATCGGTATTGTGTCCTCAAAACACGACTTTACAATACCGCCCTATCGCATCATGAAGCACACTCGTGATCTCTCATTTAACTACACGTGCTCGGCTGGCCCTGCTGTCTTAGATCCGTGCCACGAAAGTGCTTTAGGTGGCGGGGGATTCTGTCCCTAGTTGGCCCAGTGGGATTGTATCAGTCCGAGGAGCTGTGGCTGCTTGACCAGTTGGGTAAACGAGACTATTCGAGTCCTCAATACCAGGTTTGCGTTGCAAACACATTTTCATGGACGATTTCTCCGCAATCCTTTGCTCAAACCTTTCATGTTCTATTTCTGGCAGGTCCTGGGCTTTCGGATTTTGGGACCTGATTGCAATACCTTTTTAATATGTGTTTACGTCTCGAGGATCTCCAACCTCCAAGCTTAAGAACACTGGCTTTTAGGTTTCTTGGGCGCCAGCTTAGCGATTCGCATGCTAACAAAGGTGCCGACAGGTGTCTCATCACTTCCGTGAACTCTCCGTTCATCCATATCAACACCGCCTACGTCTTCGAAATGCCCGGGCTTGGCTTCCTCACGCCCTTACGCACCCTCTTCGGCCTTCCATCCCCGAGCTGATCCACAGGCGCATCTACCTCACGCCAGTCACTGTCCTTAGCAGCAAGCTGTCACGAAACCTGATCTCTATCCGCCTATCCCGTCGCTTACAGTCCCGACCTACGCCCGAGACGCTGGTACAGAGAGCCGTCCTGTGGCCTGAGTGCGTGCCTGGGGTTTCTGGCAAGTCGGTATCCATATACAGCAATAGTAGTATTGGCAGCAACAGCACCGCCAATGAGAGCTCGGCCGTCGGCGTTCCGGGGACCGGGAGAGAAGGAATACTTGAGCTTGGGGCAATGGACCCAGTCGTGGCGACAAGGAAGCGAAAAATCGAGCGAGGTCTCATTTCCATCCGTTTGTCCAGACAGCTGAAGGAGCGACCCAGTCCGGAGACCCTTGTTCAAAGAGCCGTGCTATGGCCGGAGAGTGTCCCAAGGATTCCATCCCTTGATGGAAAGGTAGGTGTCTATGTCGCACCTGGGATAGTGCAACAGAGAAGGGAGGTTGAGAGGGAGAGGGTAAAGGACATGCTGCGCAGGTGGGTCGGCGACAAATGGAAAGGGATGGTGCGAATAAGGGGGCAGGAAGAGAGCACAACCCCTCCCATGTCTCCTCGTTCTGGTGGGGGGAACGGTACAATGTCAAGGTTTTCACGATCCTCGACGACGAGCCCGCTGGGTGTGACTCAGACTAGAAATAACAACGCCGCCTCTTCTTCATCGCAAGGCACGAGGATAGGAATTGAAAGAGGGAGGGTCTCGAGGATGCTGAGGTTTTGGGAGAACGTTGCCCGAGGAGAGGGGGCTTGATCTAGCCGGAGAGTTGTACGATACCAATGGCTTGGCTTTGCAGAAACTTCACGCAAGTGGCTTGAGGAGGTGTTTTGATTTACCACTGGGCTAGGGTACGGGATTGTTCGGCGTTTCTTCATAACTTTTTTTTCTTCATTTTTTTTCTTCGGCGGCTGGACGATCTGCTTCCCCCTTGGGTAGGGCTCTTTGCGTAACTGTTTAGTATCCCGTATTAAGTTTGTTGTTGCTTATTTTTAGCGTCCTTTGTTTCTCGGTTTCTGCTTCATTTTCCTCAGGACTGGCTTCCTTCCTACCTAGTAACCTCCCCCCCCCTCGTCTACACCTCAACCGCGGCGTATCTGTAGGAGGGTGTGGGCAGATGGACACAATATCGCAATTGAAATAGGCACATGCTTAGTTGGCTGTATTGGTACTTATACCTAGGAATTCTCCAACAGTGAGTCCGTGAGATACCCGCTTCGAAAAGTCTAACTACGAAATGCTGCTGCCGCGATGCTATATGTACAAGTATGGCAATATATGACGCCCGAAAACGCTACAAGGAAATCTGCAAGCAAATGATACATGCATGCCATGCCATCGGGTAGCTAACCCGAACGGAAGAACAAAACCGAAGGTCGATAATTACAAGGTCATACGTAACGGTACAGGCTGGGGTCGCGACGGGAGCTAAAGGGGAATGCATGTCGTTGAAATAACAAGGCAAGGAAGGGACGGACCGGTCCCCGTTAGTGGATATGCGTTCATGTGGGTAGGTCTCGTTTGACATGTGGCTAGCCGCAGCCAGCGACCATGGCCTCGGACTCGGGGGGGGGGGAAGTGACGACGAGTGAGATGTGACATGACTGGGGGAGGGAGTAAGAAGACAGCGTGGGCGGGGGCGAACCTAGCGAAGCGAGGACAAACCCAAGGGGACGGCTCGTGTAGCGAACTGCCATGGGCCCCGGCAGTGGCACCATGCGGATGAAGAGACTTTCGGTGGAGAATGAGGGATAGAGAGGAAGAGAGCTATCGAGGGTGGCAAAAATCCTAGCAAGTGGATGATGGATGATGGATGATGGATGATGGATGATGGATGATGGATGATGGATGATGGATGATGGATGATGGATGATGGATGGATGGATGGCATGTGGACCGGCGCCATGTCGACAATTTCTCGGTGAAAGCTGGCGACAAAATGCCAGCCCCAAGAACAAGGTCGGCCCATATAACTGGCCATTCCCCAGGTCGTCATGGATGAATGGATAGAGGGCAGACGGGGCTTCCCTTTCCCAGACGCTAGCGATGCCCATGCCCTGCTGTTAACCTCCACTCACGTCCAATATCAGGGGTCGTGGTAAATTTTCGGTGAGCAGGCGGCCACATGATGAGACCTGCCCCGTCCCAGAGTATCGGGATCGGCGGCATACGGGCCAAGTCACGCCCCCCCCGCCCCCAAGCCTCGTGCCTCCCCACACATCGGAGACCCTCGTAAACGAAGAACGAGAGGCGACATCCGTGAAGAGAGGGACTCGCAAAAGAGTGATGAAATACCATGGGTCTCCACTTCCTTGCTTCCTTCATTCTCTCTGTGCCACCCTCCACCCCAAGTTTCTTAAGACCCCCTTGTAAGCTCATCCCCAAGCAGACCGCAGGCCCAAGCTCTCAGTATCTCTACGCCCGAAACCTGAATCCCGTCCAAGCATCGTCTTCCTCGCTCTCATCCTCATCATCCTCCTCCATAATCACAGCCTCGTTCTCCTTCCCGACCGCTGCCAACCCCTTACTTTTCACACTCATCAACTCCTCTCTAACCGCCGCCGCAGCCCCGCCCGCCGCATTGGCAGCGCTCTCCCGCCTCAGCGCCTCCCTCTTCTCCTTCAGCCTCCTCACCCGCGCCTCGAGCTCTTCCATCTCCTCGAATTCCTCCTCCAGCTTCCGCGTGGCGTCCTCTGTCTCGTCGCGGATGAGCGATTCCATGGCCGTCTTTTGCTCCTCCCTCTCCCGTCTTTCCCGCTCTTCCTTCTCCTGGATCTGCGCCGCGGACATGGCGGGGGCCGAGATGGTGGCGTCTACGTAGTCCTTACTGTTAATACCGTTCATAGCGGATTTCGCGTCGGAAACAGCGGCAATATCCGCCTCGAAAGCTGCCCATTCCGCCTCGTTGATGGCACCGTTGCTGCTTTGCGAGGCGATGCCTATGGCCGAGTCGATGCGGACTTTTCTGTTTGACGGCGCCGAGGTTGCTGAGGAGGGATCTGATGTGGTGGTGTTTGATTTGAAGGAGGAAGAGGAGACGAGAGCGGGACCGGGGTTCAGCACTCTACTTGATACCGGCCGTGAGATCATGGTCACGTCCTGAGGAATAAGAGGGCTTCTTCCGGGTATAGGTCCGTTTTTCGGCGTTGACGCGGCGGAATTGGGCGTTGCGGGCCGCGAGGGAATCGACATCTCGACGCCTAGGGCGGGCGTACTGCTTGTCCTACGTGTCAAGGCCGGTGGAGGTGTCGGCTGGTTAGAGGTCGAGCCAGATGACGTTGTTCGGCCGTGTTGAGGGGGTTGCGGTCGTGATGATGCCGATGAAGCAGAGCTAGACTTGGGCTCCTGAGACACGTTTACTGCGAATGCCGCAACGTCGGTCTTACTCCGCTTTTTCCTAACCGAGTCTTCGTCGTCTTCATGCTGATCTGCTGCTGCTGCGTCGTCCATGTCCTGGTCCTCGTCAGAGGGTGCAGAGCGGCGTCGCTTGTGGCCGTGGACGCCAGTCATGCCAACGGCTTGGGGATGGTCTAGAGAACGACCGACGACGCCAGTGGCTTCTTCTTCTTCCTGTACATATTCGTCTTGTGCTTGTGCTGCCTCAGCTTGTGCCTGTGCCTGTCTCGCGAGCAGCCTTTGCCGATGCGGACGCCCCCTCAGGTGTTGGTCCCATAAGGACTCTGCTTTTACGACCTCGGAACACACGAGGCATGCGAGACGGCCGGATTCGGAGTACTGGGCGTGGGGATGGTCAATTCGTCGCGCGGCGCGTTGTTGGCGGAGGAGAGAGCGAACATCCGTCATTTTTGCTTCTTGCTTCATTTGAATTGAGGTATAGTTTATACTGTCTTGATGCTTGTCTCTCGTTTTTCTAGCTCTCTACTTACTTCAGAAGTAGCTGATATCTGGACGAATGGTCGGAATGTGGAATTAAAAGACGTTTGGGCACGGAAAATGGCGAATGCGGAACTCAATGACACAGCGGCCCTTCTCTTTGTTGTTGTTTTTTGGAATTGATGGCAAAGTGGCGCCGTTTGCCAATTTCTGGACGAGCAACGAACGAGTGAACGAACAAAAGGAACGAGCGGGTCATTCAATTGAAGCAAGACACTAACTCGATCGAATTGAAAAATAGCGGACTGGCGGGCGGCTCTGTATCTCTTGCCTACCATTGGACAACGAAGTGGAGAGGAGGAGACTAACAAGGGATGAAGAAGGGTCGGCTGGGAGGCTCTTCCCTGTCTGCCGGGGTTCTGCCGAGCGAGGCGAGCAAGTGGGAGAGAAGCTAGGACCAGAACATAGAGCGCAAACCTGGGAATGGAGATGGGCTTGGGACAGTATCGATAAGCTTTACCCGCCAAGCCCACCTTTCTGCTGTGTTCACGACCCCTAGCCAGGTTCCTGCGAGGTGCAATTGCTTGACTTGACCTCTCCCATAAATAAACCGCGACTATGGCAGAAATACCCGAAGATCCAACCCAGAGGCAAAACACCGGTCTCCCCCTCCCGCCTCCCTTCTACAAGGATTTTACTCCCGACAACCTCTTACGATACCAAGCCATTCTATCCTCTTACTTATCGTCCCAATCTCGACCTTCCCAACCCTCCGCCGCCGCCTCCACATCCACGTCGCAAACGCAGCTAAAAACAACAGTACCACCACCACCACCATGCATCCCCCTAACGGACCTTCCCCCCGAACTAGTAACCCTACAACCGCCTTCCCCGCCGGAAGACGGTGAATGGCGCTGCTTCGGGGACCGATACACGCTCAAGGACGAGCTTCCCACGCTGGAAGAACAGCAGATAGAAAGGCTGATACCCGAGGGAACTTTCTCCGACGGACTGGACGAGAAGCAGCTGGAGAGAGAAGTCGTTCTGAAGCGCTGCGCGAAGAGCTTGCTGCTGAATTACCTGGAGATGGCTTCGTTGATGAGGAAGGATCCTTGGGCCGTAAGTGTTGTGCATTTCGCATCTTCTCATAATCAAAACTGCTCTTCCGTCTTGAAACCCCCACTTCTTTTCGTTTTCCGTAGCTAGACCAGCCCACCCACCTTCTTTCGGCGGACCTGGTTGTGGCAAGAAGGAGGGAGGGGAGGGGTTTTTACTCGATCTATTTTGGAAACCCTTGGCTCTCTTTTCCTTTCCTCTTCTTTTTTTGCTAATATCCGCCCGTGCTCGATGCACGTATGTGCGTATGTGCGTATATAGGGCCACGTCAAATCACTCTCCATCCGCACCATCTTCATAAACCTGCACCACGCGCTGAACGAGTATCGACCGCACCAAGCGCGCGAATCCCTCATTCAATTGATGCAGGAGCAACTGGACAGGAAAAGAGCGGAGACGCAGGCGAACCGCGAGGCGGCTGATAAAGCTAAGAGAGTGCTGGAGGGACTGGGGAGTCTCACGGTCCCCGGAAATGATGCTCTATTTCCTGGGTTGTATGGCGGGGTGGACGGGGCGTACAGGACCGAAGGAAGTTTGCGGGAGGAAGGAGGAGAAGGCAGGGACGTGAGGGGAGAAGGTGGAGAGCTGGGGGATTGGGAAAGGGGGAGGGAGTGGCATGTTTGGAGGGCGGTTGATGAGGTGCTGGGGAACGGGAATGTAAATGGGGGTATTGGATTGGGCCTGAGCTTGTGAGTAAGGGACGGAAGGGTCCTAGATATGCCGAGAGGTGAGGCGGAGAGTGGGGTTGATGTGGAGGGTGGTATGGCATAATTACTATGCAATAAGGACAAGGCGCCTTGTCACCAGATTTCAGCCCTCGATCATGAAGCTCGAGTGGAGGGAGCGAGGTAACTGATGGGCTAGGCAGGGTAAATAGCAGTCCGGGGCCACGAAAGCGTTTCGTACCCCAACGATTGCGATTGCCAATACACACGGCATATGCCGTCGCGATCCATTTTACATAGAGACACGAGACATACACATGCCGCAGGAGTTATTCGCGACGACAAGCATGGAGTTACACGGGAGATACTTTGAATAAAATTTTACTCTGTCAATATCGGAAGAATAAATTCGAAAGCCCTTCAAGTTTTACTTGATTTGCTTGAATAATAAATCATGAAATGCCGTCCTCTCCCCAGAAGTTCCGACCTCGACTTTCCCCTGTTCCATCTCGAGACTCCGTTCCTAGCCAGCCTTGGCCCCCCGTAAACCCCCCGGCCCACGAAAAGAGAGAATCAGCTTGCGATTAGAGAAAATCCGGATTTTTTTGCCTTGGCGCCCCTGTCGTGGGCAAGTGTTAAGTGGTTGTCTAGGCGCGGGGATCGAGATGGGGGGGGGGGGGGGGGCAATGTTTTCGCGCGCAAGTGGCATCGAGCTCGATCAGGCGTCCGGTAGGAAGTGGTGGTGGTGGTGGTGGATAGCTAAGGCTGGTGTTTTTTTTTATGTTTTTATTTTTATTTTTACATGACGGTGCAAGGAATGGGGATGCAGCAGCACTCGTAGCCGTCGCACTCGATGCACTTTGTCTTTCCGGGGGCGGTGCCATTGGAGCCTTTCACGATGGAGGCGACGGTGGAGGATGCGGGGGAGCCCATGTTTTTTTTTTTTTTCTTGGGGGGGTTTTGGTTTTGGTTTTGGTTTTGGTCTTGGTTTATTTTCTTTCGAGGAAAGGAATGGGTTATAGTTCGCCGTTGTTCGTTCGGTTGTAGGCTGGTGGATGGGTGTCTAGAGTGTGTCGTATGTTAGATATGCCGTTAGGCGGGTACTAACTAGAGTGAACAAATCGGTTCGGAAAAGGTTAAGGTAGGTAGGTACGGGGGAAAACGAGGCTGGGGAAAGAAAAGGTCAAATAAATAGATAGGCGCAAACGCAGTAGGTGGGCAGGCAGGGGGAAAGCTTGGAGATAAAGCAAGAACGCAAGAGCGGAGAAAGCTTCGAGTGCTCCTCCGTAGCAGCGGCTGATATATGCGACACCCACTCCGTTTTTTCTTTGTCTTTTGTGTTGCTGGCAGCTAGGTTGGTTGGTGTGCCCCCTCAACAAGAGCACCTGGAGGGTCTTTTTGTTCCTTTCAAGTGGCTACTAGCCGGGCTAGGGCGCATGACCTGAATACGATGTTGAAGAGGGTTGCTTACCTTGAAAAATAGGGATTTACCGTGATACAGATCTATCAAAAATATATATATGAAAGCCAACACAGGTGCAACAGAGCAGGAAGATGGGGTGGCAGATGGTTTAAATATCAGGAAACCCAGCAAGTCAATCTTGGCAATCCGAAGCACACAGATCCAAGATCGCAGGGTGGTGGGGGAGGAGATGGGGCTGGTGCTGGGGTGATCCCTTCACCATATTGCCCAATGACACAGCAGGTGGGGTTCATATGCCAGCGGGGCATAGCCACTAAGCTGCCGCAATGCGAGCTTGCGACGCTTGCGATAGCATGTCTGGGTTTCTCTGGCTGTGTTGCGCCGATCACGGTGTGGCTGGAAAGCGTTTTACGTCTACGAATATTCGTACAGCTTTTTGACTTTGTAACGCCCTCGATATTCTAAAAAGGTAGGGGATACTGCTGTGCTTAGCTCTGGAAACTGCGACATGGTCGTGGCGGTGACTCATTGGCGAGGCTCAGACGTTCGATCTGGATATGATTACGACGTCCCACACCAAGCCCACATGCCATCAAACCTTGAAAAGGTATCTCCGAGATAGAGTTTCATCGTGTGGATCCATCAAGAAATCTCTCCATTGCAAATGTGCATGGATGCTATCATGATTTCATATAGTAACAGTAGTCGTATTTGAGGTGCGCCCTCAACCCTTCGCTCGCTCTCGGCCCCTGCAATCATACATGCTGCACTATAGCAATGGCTCGGTCAAGCAAAAGAAAATGAGAAACACCACGACACAAGCTACAAAAAGCAAAACCCACAATATCATGCTCCCAAAACTCCCATAAAGTCCTGCTCTTGCTACGATTCCCGTCAACAAACGTCCAAGTGTATCGATCGACTCATCAGTCCTATGAATACTCCACGTATCTCGTAGACAAACAGCTGGCAATTGTTATCACCTCTTCCCATTCACCACGAACGCCCCAGTGCTAGACTGGACGTTCCACCCATCCTGAAGGAGAACCGCCAAGACTGCCGGCCGGAGCTTCGACCTCCCACCTTCGCTATGGATGCCGCGGCCTGTGATGATCCTAAACCCGCCGAGGTCCCTCGCCAGGCGGGTTTTTCCTCTCGTCTCGATGCCTTGGTGTGAGTTCAGTCCCGTCCACCACTCCTCGGCCGCTCTCTTCGCTATCCTAACTGCCTCGGCGACTCTGAGTCCGTGTAGATCAATCGAATTCTCCGTATGGCTGGTAGCGGCGATTCTGTCAGCGTCCGCAGCCGTTGCTAGTTGACGGATCTCGACACCTCGCTCGTAGTGTACCATCGCTGCTTGCTTCCACAACGGGTTGCTGGTGCCTTTCCTATAGGCATCAGTGGCGGCGCAGAGAGCGGGGTTCTTCCACGGTGTGACGGTCTGGGAGGAAAAAGCTGGCCCACTCGGTGTTGTAGGTTGGGACGACCGGTTGCTATTCCCCCTCTTTCGCTGAACTACACTCCATTGGTTGGGGTTCCGTGGAGCTGCGGACGGCGTGGAGGATGTTGATGATGCTGAAGGGGTCGAAAGAGGTCGTTTCGCGAGTGCCGGTTGGACAGGCCTGTGGACGTGCGCTGCCATCGATGTACTACTCCTCGCCTTCGGCGTCGTATCTTCGGCCTCCAAAATGACTGGCTTTAGACTATAGTCAACGTACAGCTTCTTCCTCCCCGGCTTGGCATAGTAGCCTTGAAGGATGCCGGCAATGTCGTTAGCATCTGCCTGCTTCTCGGTCATATCGGTGATGCAGGGCAAGTACTCGTGTGGAACAGCCGGGTATTTCGATTTGAGGTGTTCCACGCGAGAGCTCAACGACTGATGGGTAGACTCCAGTCCTATCCCGAGGAAGGCTTGGATAAAGTTCTCGATCGTCTCGGGGAGGGAGCAATTGGAAGCCAAGTATACCTTAGCGACTTCATCCTCGACCAAGTTGAGGCGAACAGCAACAAAGATAACATCATCCTGTCCCTTCGAGTCGAGTTCTGCAGGGGTCTGAGGTGAAACATCAGAGCTACCATCGGTCTCACTGGAACCGCTGGCTGTCCAGTTCGTGCTCGAGCTCGGGTATTGAGAAGAGCTGCTCTGTGCAACGGATCCAGCTAGTTTCTTAGATCTTCCTTTTCCCTTGCCTTTTCTCTTCTTGCGCTGTGGTGATTCGTCTTCGACGAAGAAACCATCAATACCTTTCTGTCGTTGGCCGGTGGACTCCAGGTACTGGATAGTCAGAAGCTCCTCTATGGCTGAAGTTACATCGCCATTTACTTTCTTGATAGTGAGCTTTACATCGTGGAGCTTCAGGTCGCCAAAGATAGCGTGGAGTTGGTCCACCTTCTCATCCTCGGATAAGGAATCAAATGCGTGGACAGCGGCGAAAGGCTGGAGGCCGTCCGGATTTGCTCCATTGGTGGCGGAAGAAATCGTCGTGGCTGGAGTGTCCGTTGCATCCGGTGATTCATCGGACTGGCTATCGCCCTTGTCCGGCTCTAAGGTAGCTTCGTCAAGTCCCGCTGCTTGCTCGAGGGCAGCAGCATCCGCAAGGACTTGCAAGGTCTGCCTAGCTTGTGCCTCATCGTCTGATTTAGTGAGGTCGAAATCATTGAGGATTGGAATAATCAGGGACTCCTCAAGTGTGGTGCAGAATTCGTCCTGTATAGAGCATTAGCAACCATGCCAAGAAAAGAAAGGAGGAAATGAAATGCCGTCTGATCCAGGGTTTTAGCTGTTTTCTGAAATGTCTGTTCCTCCGTTGTTCAAGTTGAAGAGAGAACACCATTGGAGGATTCCCGACGTCGTCCCGTCTTGGCGCACTTCACTTTCCAACGGAAATGAGTCGCGCTGACGATAGCCTAGAGTGCGCAGCAAAGCGCTGGGCATCATGACGTAGCGAATTCATAAACGACGCGGGCAGGAAAAACATTCCCGGAAAGGAAGAGCGGGAAGGTTAAACAAAGCAAGAAACTCACCGTCAACCGAGCCCGTGTCTCGGTGTCGTCCATAATATCATATAAAGCAGCCGCAACGCCGACAACCAGTGCGGTCCTTCAAAAAACTCGAACGTAGCCGCGAATAGGAAAGAATTTTCTGCGTTTTCAAGGGAAGAAAGGCCACTAGTAAATGTTGACTTCGGTGAAAAAGCCGAATACATAGATGACTTGCTGCAGGGAATAAATGGTGGTAATCGTAGTCTTCGTCGTCGTAATAGCCGTGAGGAGTAATGATACATAACTCGGCGGTGTTCGGTATCTCGTAGGTGCAGTCAAAGAAACCCAAGATCTTGGTGGTGATGTATCGGCGGCGGTAAGGCTGTAGACACTGCCTATTAAAATGCTGTGAAAGCCGTGCTGACAGTGAAGGGGGGGTACAAAATGTGAGTGTCTGGTTTCAGGCAGGCTGTGAAGTTGGTACCCGGCGTGAAATGTGATGGTGTTAACTTGAAGACTTTTATTGGTTGGAATAAAGAAATTCCTTCAATTAGTGGGTGAGACGCCAAACGAAACCCCTGTGTATCGATAACGCTACATTATACTCTTGTGACTACGTCACCCATGCCAGAGGTAGGGGATGTGGGGCAATAAATGGACGGTGCCAATCAGTGCGTATCTGAAGATATACCCAGTCGGATGCCATGATCCTTATATGTAGCAGAAATCCACGGCAAGATGTTTCAGATTTCTAATGGAACACCTTCCTCTAGCCTCGCATAATTTACAAATCTTGCGGAACCTTATACTCCTCCTTCATTCTCAGGGATACATTCGACTGCCAGAAAATCATACTCTCAGCCCCCTGAGACTTTTGCATGGGGCAGGACCCTCTTCAGTTCGCCACCGTTCGCCACCGTTCGCCACCGTTCGCCATGGACAACATCCCAGTCCCAGCGCCCGAGCCCCTTGAGCCCCGGTTCTGGAGCGGCTCCACAATCTTCTTCGCCTACCTTTTCATATGCCTATCTCTAGCCCTCTTCGCCATACGAAGCATATACACCCAGTCTGCCAAATTCCCGCCCCAGCTCAAATCCAATAGAGGATGGCCTACCAAACTGCTTTTCGCCACTCTCGCCGCCATAAGCCTAAGTACAACATGGTATCACATGTTTATGTTTTTCGACTGGTCCTTCAAGGACCACTTAAGCTCCGGCGGCTCGGAAGTCGCCTTCGCCAGTTTAGCTACTCCTCCGTCACCGGGTGATCTTCTTTCTGCGTCTAGGTCACCAGAGAAGCTGAGAGCAGAGGCATGGCTGCGAAACACAGGACTCTTCGCACAAGCCTGGGGAGCGGCGCTAGATTCAGATGCTCGAGCATGGTGGACACTTCAAATATTCCCCATGGCCACGGCGTGGGGGATGTGGCTCGGCCGGGAAGGGGCTAGACGCAAGATCAATCTTCTCACTATGCTGGTGTTGACCTTCCTCGGGTTTCTAGTGGCGATCAGTTTTGCAATGAACTTGAGTCTTCTCGTGGTTCTTTGTTCTCGAGCGCCTAGGAAGAGACCTACCGGATCCGGTGGCAGCGGAAGACAGGCCCACGGGAGAGGAAGAGGGAGACAGGAAACCAAGACGCAACATCAAAATGGGGGAAATCCAGAAACCGAGAAGGAAGAACAACCTTCTCCTTGGAGTCCAACTCCGATAGATATGATATTATTCGCCAACGCCCTCTTCATACCCTGGACCACGAGTTTACTTAAGGAAGGCGCGGATAGGCCAACAGACATGGATTTCATGGGCCCTCTCCTGCTTCTCCATGTCAACGTGGTACTATTGGTAGTCGGATTCTGGGTCATGACCGGAATAGAAATGGCCGGCTTCCGCGTCCCCGGGCTGCTGATAGCCTTAATACTAGTTTTCCCGACGTTGATTAACAAGTCGGATGGTGTGCTTGATGCCCTCGGTAGCCATCCTGCTGTCACCAGTGTAGGGTGGGATGTTATTATGTGTTGGATAAGTGTACTAGCATGGAGTTTTATTGCGGCGGATGAGTAAATAACATTTGCATAGTAAATCGTGAAAAACGTAGTTTGTCTTTCCCAATGCGATCGGGTAGCCGGGAAGGGAACACAAATGCGACAGATACCCCATTGTGACGACAACAATGCCCTTTTCCCATCACTTAGGTATCTAGCCATGTAGTGAACGTACCTTAGGACAGTCGCATAATTTCTTGTATATAGAAAAATAGTTCAGCTCTATCTCTATTGCGACATGTACGCCGTATTGTGGGTTGAATCCGTTTAGACATCGGGGGCTTTGTTTTCTTTCCATCGTAGGTGAAGTTAAATGGTCCGTAGCGACTCCTAAACATCTGATAAAGTGTTTCAACCGAAACTATTTCATGTTGATCCGCAGTTTATAGAAACATTCAATCATGGTATGTCATCAGTGCAATGTATTCGTTCCTTCTTCGATTACGTACCTGTTTTAGTGGCTCGGACTTGCAACAGTTCCCATGCCCACAACCCCTATACCTATGCGCTAAGTCGGTACAGCTACATACTACATGTCGTGTTGAGAGCTTCAAACGTATCAGCTTTGTCATGGTGTTAATGCTTGTTCTTAAATAAGGAGTCATTAAACCTTCTGGGAAGATCCTACACAATGCTGAATGTTGGTTCACATCAAACCACCCCCACCAGATCACATCTGTAAAGGGAATCACTATTTTCGGAATATCCCCATAGCCCTGTTTCCTTTCCCCTCTCACTTGTTTCACCATGCGATTCGAAATTTGAAGTTTGTTAATATTGTAGACAAATTTAGCGAGGAAGTTACCTACAGCCGCCGCTATAAAGGAGAATGAAAACAATATTACATCTGAAGTTAATCACCTAGGTGGCTTACCTAGAAACTTTGTGTCTGTGACCTTTACCAAATGTGTATAAATAAACCAGTTTTTACCAGGGGTTGGCTTGTTAAGAAACGCTGGGTTATTAACTTCTACCTAAAGTAGTTTAGATAGCAAGCGGACTGTCAGGTTGGTGGGTTATTCAGACTCTTTCGGGAGCTAATCCTTACATCTTACAAAGAGTGCCAATGGCACATCAAGTACTTGAGTCATATTAAGACTGTGTCCAAGACAAAGCGGGTATTAGGAGTGTATCGCCATGTGAGTAATATACCTCGGTGACTTGTTCTATTAATATGTCAAGGTTTTCACACTATATCGAAGAACACGCTGCATGTGTTTCTAAATACTAAATATTAGCACCGTTTTTAAAGAAGGAGTCTGAGCAAAGACATATCGGAAGCTATTTCAAATAACCAGTTCTTTAGGAAAGTGGATAGACCGTACATGAGAGTTGTTTATTCAAAGGTAAAAGTTCAAGTGCCCCAGTAGTTTGGAAGTCCAACGACTTCGGCGGATTCTTTCGCTATACATTGTCGTGACTTCTTATCCCAGTCGCGAAAAAGAACTACATAAGGAAAAGACAGCGAGTACTCTAATGGGGCCGGGTGCTATGATTAAAATATGATATAAGTGGCTGAGAACTTGGCTTGACTATCCTTAGAAAAGTGACGTTTGAAAGACTACATTAGGTAACAAGTTTCAAGACATACATCTAGAACAATTAACATGTTAAAACTTCCGAGACACGGGAGGTTGAAGGTTATTTCCGTCTCCGTTGGGCTTGGGAGCAAGGAGGCCTATCACGTTTAGCTTCAGAGATGATTCGTGGTCGAAGAGGCGTGCACTCACTTCAACTACCTAGGGTGGCAATTTACTAATCATTTTCACTAATTAGTCGGCATATAAATACCGCTAGGCAGTCAAGATGGTACCCGCGGCAGTGGTACTCGGCTGGTATATGATATATCTGCAAGAATCCTTCAATCCTTCCAAATGAGGAGTACCAGAAGACGTCTGGAAGGTAATATTGAGTGTTTGATTTTTGGCTAGACTTCCGGTTCTGGTTCTTCATCCCTACCCAGTACACTGAATTGGGAAAGACTAAGATGAACAGATAATGGAATCTTCTCTAAAGATAGATCCTCGGTATCATATTTCAGGAAATTGCTGGAGGCACTCACCTCCTATATCACAGCTCATTATAGCACTGCGTGTTCATTACAAGACGATATGAATGAGAGTGGATGATATGACAAGAACCCGGTATTTGGGCCCGAATCGGTTAGCCCGGACTTAGCTATATCCACTCCTCCAATGCCTGGGCCCCAGTCGCCTCCAGCCGCATTAGTAGTCCGTACTTTGGAGTTCAAAGATGCGGAGGCATTTTTGGGGACATGCAGCCCCAGGGCACTGATTCGATAACAAGCTGCAAGTGTTGCTTGTTGGGACGAGCGACGTGGCATCCCCACCAGGGTTGACGAGACACCCTGTTGGCTGCTGGCCGGCCGATCTCGAGGTGTCGGCAAGTCCTGGTGACCGAGGTGTGGTAGGATCCATTCAAACTTGCAGTAGCAGCACGTAACTTCTGATTCTTGACAAGTACGAGACCGAATACCAAACACGCCCTTGGTCCGGAAACAAGCCGCCATGTTGCCTCGCCGTATTATCGACTATTGCAACCGGCAAGGGGTGCAAAACCAGAAATATGAAGAAGCAAAAGGTAAGTAAGCCCACGGCGGCGGAACCCCCACTGGGGCCTAGGGTCTGAAATGGTGGACAAATGATATCCAAGAATCTTTTATCTCGTCCGCCGTTTCTTTTCTCTTCAGATAGACCCTACCAGGCTTGAAAGGGTTCTGTGCCACAGCGGGTAGAACTGGCAAATCAATTGAGAGACCTCCTTGAGTCCTGACGTGGGAGGCGCTGCATGTTCTATCCCACGGGGTCTAGATGGGGTGCGGCATGTCTGTGGTAATAGATGTCTTGAATTGCGGGATTGGGGCTTGGCCTGCATCTGGCTTGCAAGTTAAGAGTTCGCGACCCGCATCCGCTTCAAGCTCTCCCGCTGTTGTTGCTACATGTAGTTGGTGGAAAGGGACTCTGGGGCAAGGTATGTTACTGTAGGTGGAGGCATGGGGACAACAAGCTTCTGCCCCGTTCGCGGCTGCCTGGACAAGCGTATACTTTTCACGTGCCATGGTGGGTGATGTTGGAACGTGCCGTTGGCGAGAACACAACATTCTCAAAATTGCGCATCTCCAAAATCTTGCTTCCTTTGAAATCTGGTCGAACCGACCCTTAATCGGACGAACATGGGAAATGCGCGCCATCCCCCCTCACCCATTCGTGGGGTGCAATACACACGAACGCTACACACGAACGCGAATCCCGAATCCCTGCCGATGACTCGAACCACTCTTACGAAATACCCCATTGCCGCCCAAGTGGTGAGAGGAGATGATGAGTTGTCCTCTATGGCCTTTCCCCGGAACCCAGAGGCACATCCGGCATCCGATTCTGGAACCTGATTAGCCTATGGATTTCCTAGTTTTCGTTCTCTTTGCCAGCACGCTGGTTCATTTCGCTTTTAGAAGGTGCTGTTGACCGCGAAAGACCCCGCATGCTAGTGAAGCCGCCTCTTCTGCAATGCAAGGCAAGCCTGGCCGAGTCGTCCAACCAGCGCCAACTGCCTCTCATATCGGGAGCCGGAGGCAGGTATCGCAGCGGCGAAGTGCAGAATAACTTGGGAAGATGGTGGGGTTGGCTCAGGTTCGGCCACTGAGGACAGAGAACGAGAAAGGAAAGAGAGAGTGTGTCCCCCTTGGTGGTGGTTCTGACCCGAGTGCCATTCCCATGGAGGGAGGGAGGCGAACAAAGTTGCTGGGACGGCATTGAACCTGCAGTCATCCATCCATCCCAAACCCATCGAGCACACCAATAAATTTACAGCCGCCCATTTACCATTCCCGAGTGCCCAAAGACAGATCCTCAATGGCTGTTGACACCCAGGTAGAGAGAGGGTGATGTAGGAGCCCATTTTCCTGCCAGAAGAGCCTCAATTTGCACCCTGTCGAACGTTGCGGTGGCTTCGGGAGCCGGGACGGCTCGTCAAAACGCAAAACGTGTGTAACACTGGAACATGGGTTGCTTAGCACGCCACTTTCACCGACAGGGTCTTCTAGGGTGAAAAAGATAAGTCCCAACTCGCATTTACCAAGCCATGGATCCCTGAATGGAAAATGGACGTACTAGTAGAGGGCGCGAAGTGACTCTCACCACACGCATCCACTAGCGAGGTTTCAAGCTCATCTAGGCTAATGTGGCCAAGTTCCTCCGAACCCCACAGGCAATCGGAACGCCAGGATGTTGACAGCCACCGCTCAATGGCTCGCTCAGCTTCTCATATCTTCACCCAAAACATGCCTGGTGGGTCGAACGGGGAAAACGCCCAAATCCAAGACAAAAAGCGACCGCATTTTTCCGTCACCGTCGATCGCTCCTAGTGCATGTTTTTCTTAAAGTTGACCAGAGGAAAAGAAACCTTAGAATCAGATTGACCGAAGCTCTCTCGCTCCCGCATATCGATCGAGAGTGTCATCCAGAGATAGATACCGGGGAGAACGACTAACAAAAGCAGCATGACACTACCGCACTAGCTCCACCAACCTCGGATGGAAGTTCGAAAAATATCACAAGATAGTTTTGTACTTCGCAACATGCAACCCGGTCCTCCACGTCTCTATCATGCGGTGAAGGTCTCGACCCACGCAAGTGGCTCGCTACCACGAGTGTCCCCAAGCCGTTAGTGTTCCCGGCGGGGTGGGGTTTGTGCGCTGCGTTCTTTTCGCCTTGCTCAGCATCCATGTCGTTCCTAATAGAGTCCTAACATTCTAACCCGACTCTTTCCTTCTCTCTCGAAGGCTAATAAGAATTCAGATCATGTATTGCTACATGAAGTGTATGCTCTGGGGGGGGGGGGAAGGGTTGACAGTCATCGATACCAACTGAAGTGATTTTCCCGCCGTAGTTGGAATGGAGTATCGAACTTGGAGATTTCTCACTCGAAAACTAGCAAGCCATGCCCTCTCCGCAAGCACCTCTGGCTAGGAGGTATCGAGACACGCACTGCTTAAGTAATATTCGGCTTACATGTTCGGTACACGCTCTTTCAACACTCGTCTTGCACGAATGGGATCTTACCGACAGCTCATTGAAAGAACAAGTTTGAGTTTAAGCGCTTATTACCTCGGGTGACAGATTAAGCCACGTTGATAATATCATTATCTCATGATCATGTCCCACGTAGTACTAATAATTATACTTGGGGAGTTTAACCCTCAGTGAGTCCAGACATCCTGGTCCATACCTACATACGTCGAGAGACTTCCTACTAGTCTCGGCCACTTACCAAGCATACCGCAGAGCTCGGCCGCGTATCCCGCATGTCCCGATAGTAGAGTGGTCTGCCTGACAAAGAAATCCCACTGTGCCACTTCTTTACCTGCCTAGGCGCTCTGGCTATAGTCGTCCTCCAATATTTATGCCGAACTAAACTCGCGTCTGGGAGACCGCAAAAGTTGGCTAGTTCAAGACGAGCTTCACTAAGTATTCGCACGGCTCCTTTTTGGCTTGTAACCTGCTTTGTAGACTCCGTAGTGGAGGGAGGAGGCCCGGGGGCATATTCGACGACCCGATAGGCTAACTATGATACTCTAGGAATATCTCTGCGGAGATCTGTTCAAGCGGAGAACTTGCTAAACAGCGAGCAGACGGAGAAAATGGGCCTAGCATTCAAACGTAGGGCCACCGAGACGCACATACCCAATACTTTCGAATCGGAAGCGTCCCCAAAGGCCCACCGGCACCCCCTTCTTTGGGGCCCACGCCTCTCCCTGTCTGTTATTATACGCAGTACGGCGAGGAGTTACAAGGGTTCGTTCGCGCCTAGGGACTATATAGGAAGTATCCGTATGGGGTCTCCGTGGGGGAGTAAGACCCTATATATATTACGCCGTTCTTCCCTTTCCTACATCACTGGGATATCTGTCCGGATATTCCGGCAGCACCATTTTTTTTACACCGGGCAAGCAGTCATTCATCAAGTTCGGTCTGCTTTCGGTTGGATTATTCTCTCCACTGTATTCTCCACTATCTACCAGTAGCCCCAACGACCCCTAGCTGAATCATCGGTCTTTTTTTTTTTGGCCAGGTTCCCCCGTACCGGAAGCCAACCCGTTGCAAGGGACCACCCTTGTTAGCCGTCCGCCTGTCCCAGTCTGACGGGCCCTGCTATTTCCCGAGGCCCGCCAACCTAGGCCATATGGAAACGCCAATATCTGCTTTCTTGGAACTTGCTCTTCTCGAGGATCTATCAATCTTTCTGTTTCTATAACGGAACGTCCTAGGGGCAGATAGACACCATGGCAGCAGCAGTCTTGAAGGGGAGCCTCCCACATGCAGGAGAGCGAGCTGTGCCCAACGAGTCGTGTAGTTGTAGCCTCCAAGCCAACGGGACAGCCTCAGATTACTTTGGGAAGGGGGCCTTCTCTCTAACCGGAATCACGGGCAGCCATGAAGATGGACTTCGCGGATCTGGAGCAAGGAATCCTCCTCCCAACGGAGATTCCTCAACACACCACCCGATCACTCCCCCAGACTGTTCCACACCAGAGTCACAGGACTCACCACATCACAACTGCGGCAGCAAACCCAACGGACACCACCATCGGGCGAACAGCCACAGCCACATCCACGGTTATGCCAACGGCCACCGCGCCGCCACTGGAGCCACTATTACTACTACAAACGGGATCAAGGCGGCAACCGCCCACCACCGAAATTCACCAAGCCTCGGATCCGCAACGGATCTCACACCTCCTTCCCCTTCCTCCCCAGCCAACGACCCGATCGCAATCTGCGGGATGGCACTCCGCCTGCCGGGGGGGATCCACTCCCCATCCTCTTTCTGGGACCTGCTCGTCACCGGCGGGGACGCACGGGGGCCCGTCCCCGCGTCGCGGTACTCGTCCCTCGGGTTCTCGGACGCCCTAGGCGCCAAGTACGGGGACATCAAAACCAAGCAGGGGTACTTTCTGTCCGACCCATCCGAGTCCGAGGACGGCGACTCACTCGGCCGGTTCGACGCAGGAATGTTCTCCGTCTCCCGCGCCGAGGTAGAACGCATGGACCCGCAGCAGCGCATCCTTCTCGAAGTCGTTCGCGAGTGCCTCGAGGACGCCGGCGAGGTAAACTACCGCGGCAAGGGAGTGGGATGTTACGTTGGCACTTTCGGCGACAACTGGCTTGAGCTCAGCGGGAAGGAGACCCAGCACGATAGGGTGGGGTACATGGTTTTGGGGAGCGGCGATTTGATGATTTCAAATCGTGTGAGCTACGAGTATGATTTCAGGGGTCCTAGGTAAGTAATAAGGACACTTGCGCATGGGCTTATTCACTCGCCCCCCCCCAAATCTATCCTATCCGATGAGAATGAGAATGAGAATGCCACGACGAAATAACCGGGATAAAGATTCCAATAAAACAACCCGCTAACGCCCCCCCCCCTCACCTAGCATGACGATAAAAACAGGCTGCTCCGCTTCCCTGATAGCCCTGCACTCGGCCTGCCGGGCCATCTCGTCGGGGGACTGCCCCTCGGGCGCGATCGTGGCGGGAACGTCCCTGATCCTTTCCCCCTCCGTCACCTCCGCCTTCACCTCCGAGGGCCTCCTTTCCCCGGACGGGTCGTGCAAGACCTTCGACGCCGCGGCGAACGGATTCGCGCGCGCGGAAGCAGTCAACGCGGTCTTCCTAAAGCCGCTCTCCGCGGCCCTGCGGGACGGAAACCCCGTTCGCGCCGTCATCCGGGGAAGCGCCACGAATAGCGACGGCAGGGGCCCCGAGGATGGGATCGGCGCGGGGCTGCTCACGCCCAACGGAGAGGCGCACGAGGAGCTGATGAGGAAGGTGTACAGGGATGCGGGTTTGGATCCGAAAGATACTGCGTTTGTTGAGGTGAGTATTAATACTTACTTATTTTTTATTCTTCATTTGTGAGCAGTTTTGCCAGCGGGGGGGGGGGGCGCTGCAGGATGTTGAACCTTTCTCCAGCCCAACCCAATTGGCTGGATCCGGCGCGTCGGATCTAGCCGGGTCCGTCCCCCCACGCGCGAATCCACGCGAACGGAAACGTTTTTCTGGAAACATTCCACTAACCACTTCCCCGGGTCTTTCCTTCCTCCCCTTTAATAGTGCCACGGAACCGGTACACCAACGGGAGATCCTATAGAAGCAAACGCCGTCGCCAACGTTTTTGGTAGCAATAATAGCAGCAACGGAATCTACATTGGCTCCGTGAAGCCAAACGTCGGGCACGGGGAGGGCTCGTCCGGAATCACGTCGATAATAAAGGGCGTCTTGGCTCTCGAGAACGGGATTATTCCCGGTAACATCAAGTTCAATAATCCTAATCCTAAAAGTGAGTTTCTTCGGTTATTTTCAATTCTTCGTACTTAAACTTGAACTCCTTTTTTTTTTTTTTTTTTTTTTTTTTTTCTTCAACGCATTCCCTCACTGCGCGGGGTTTTTTCCCTTTTCGATATTGCCATTGTTGCTTTCTTATTGAACAAGTACCCACCCAGTCCACCAACCTTGCGTAGGCCTCCACACCATTCAATTTTGTAATATCCCTACTTGCCGAAGTCCCTAGCTCCTCTGCCTGGTTCAGGAGAGTCTGGAAGCGAGATATCCCCACCATTCCTTCAGTATCCTCTGCTCTTTCCTTCTTCGTATCAAGCTTTCCCTGTTCATAGCTGGTGCGGGCCAAGCCATCCATGTCGCTATCAAAGCATGTCGTTGGTGTCCTGTGCTTGACACTAGCCCAGCTTAGCCCCGGCTCTCACGGCACGGATATGCATGTCTCAAGCCGGCCAAACCAGTCTGCCATTCCCGTCAAAGAGCGTGCTGAAAATGCTGACCACACCCTGCCATCACCTCCCACTAGTTCCCTTCAAGGAGAGAAACCTCTTGGTGCCAACCAAACCGACACCATTCCCAGCCGGCCGCGCTCACCGTCTATCTGTAAACTCCTTCGGAATAGGGGGAGCCAACGCCCACGTAATCCTCGAGGCGTACGATGACTACAGACTTCCTCCTTCCCCTTCTCCCTTTCCGCTCGAGCGTCTTTCCCTCCTGAACGGGACCTCGTTCATCACCTCGACAACAACCTTGTTGAACGGCCATGTCGAAGAAACAGCAGCAGCAACAGCAGGGGAGGAAGACAGAAAAACCAACGATAAACCAGAGCTCCTGGTATTCTCCGCGAACACCCCT
Source organism: Zalerion maritima (assembly GCA_022664585.2). NCBI lineage: Eukaryota > Fungi > Ascomycota > Sordariomycetes > Lulworthiales > Lulworthiaceae > Zalerion > Zalerion maritima. The sequence goes on from JAKWBI020000307.1 coordinate 33,766, forward strand.
GCCTCCGTAAAGTCGCAACTAGACAAATATGGCAGCGTCTTGAAGACCATCAAGGCGAGGCCACTAGACGTGGCATACACCCTCTCCAGGAGGAGAGAGCGGTTACCGCACCGCGCCTACACCATTCTACAAAATGGGGAATTAACAGACATTTCCCCGCTGCAAAAGGCACCGGCGACCCCACCCGCCGTCTACCTCGTCTTCAACGGGCAAGGGGGGCAGTGGCCCGGAATGGCCAAGGAGCTGATCCAATCCGACGCCGCCTTCAGACATGACATCCTAGCCATGGACGACGTCCTGCAGAGTCTCATCTACCCGCCCACCTGGACAATCGTCGACGAGCTCCAAAAACCCAAAGAGGTTTCGCGTATAAACGAGGCAGAGCTGTCGCAGCCCCTCTGCACGGCTGTCCAGATCGCGCTCTACAATAGGCTGTCCGCCGCCGGCGTGAAGCCCAGCGGCGCTGTCGGCCATAGCAGCGGTGAAATAGCCGCCGTTTATGCCTCCGGCCTGCTGCCCATGGATCTCGCCATCATAGTCGCCTACTACCGTGGCTTTGTTACCAAGAACCAAGGCGGGGCCGGCGCCATGGCGGCGATCGGGATGGGGGCCGGAGAGACCAGGCCGTACCTCGCGGACGGTGTCGTCGTGGCGTGCGAGAACAGCCCCTCCAGCTCGACGATATCTGGGCCGAGAGAAAAGGTTCTCGAGACCGTCGAGGCCATAAAAGAGAGCTGCCCCGGTGTTCTTGCTCGCGCGCTGAAGGTAAACATGGGCTACCATTCCACCTTAATGAAGCCGCTGGCTGTCCGCTACAGCTCTCTAATGTACGCCGAGATGGAGCGACGAGGAATAGTTCTCTCCTCGTCGTCGCCTTTCATTTCCACCGTGTCCGGCGAGCTTACGGAGCCGCCGCGACCGTTCGGCCCCGAGTACTGGGCGGCCAACCTCACCTCGCCCGTGAAATTCTCGGGGTCCGTGTCTACCCTCCTCGCGCGCAAGGGAGACGGGCTGTTCGTCGAGATCGGCCCGCACTCCACCCTCGCCGGCCCCCTGAGGCAAATATGCTCTTCCATGAGCAGACCGTGCGAGTACGTCTCCTCCATCATCCGTGGGCAGGACTGCATCAAGTCTCTCTACTCCTGCATCGGCAAGCTGTTCCAAGCCGGCGTCGACGTAGACTTCTCCGCCATATACCCCGCCGGCAAGGTGGTGACCGGTCTGCCAACCTACTCCTGGGACCACAGCACCAGCTTCTGGTACGAGAGCCGTCTCTCGTCCGCGTGGAGGCAGAGGAAATACCCGCACCACTCCCTACTAGGCGATCGCTCCACGGAATCGCCCGACACGCACCCGCAGTGGCGTAACGTTCTCAGGCTGGAAGACGAGCCGTGGCTCGCCGACCACAAAGTCAAATCCGACCTCCTCTTCCCGTTCGCCGGCTATATCGCCATTGCCGGCGAGGCGGTGCGCCAGGCGACGGGCCACGAGCGGTGCGGCTTCAGCCTCCGCCACGTGGTCGTCCGCACCGGTCTCGTCCTGTCGGAGCACAAGAACGCCGAGATGATCACATCGCTGAGGAAGCACATGCTTACCGACAACGACGAGTCGGGATGGTGGAATTTCTCCATCTCGTCTTACACAGGATCCAGCTGGGTTCTCCACTGCGACGGCAGAGTCAAGGCGGTTACCAAGTCCCTGGCAGCCTCCACCACCTCTGAGACCCTCCCGCGAAGTGTCACCATGCAGCGCTTCTACAACGCTTTGGAATCCGCGGGTATCGTCTACGGCCCCCAATTCCAGCGTTTGCACTCCGTCAGCTCGGCCACCATCGAAAAACGAGCGGTCGGCAAGATCAGAACCGCCCCCCCAGAGCAGAACAAGGGGTTCGTCCAGCACCCCGCCGTCATCGACACGTGTCTGCAGGTTCTTCTTGTCGCTTTGAGTACCGGGTTGGAGCGCAATATTCCCGGCTTGTCGGTGCCTACCTGCATCGAGGAGCTTGACGTGGGTTTCGGCGAAACGGACACGTTGGACGCTGCCGGCTGGGGGGAATCAAGTATGCGTCCCAACGGCGTGGAGTGCGTGTCGAACGGGAAGGTCACAGTCCGCATCTCGGGAGTGGAAATGACTCCACTGGACGACGAGAACGACGATGTGGCCGATCCCCACGCCGGTTCCCGCCTAGAGTGGACGAACGATGTCGACTTCCTCGACCTGGCGCCGTATATTGAGCACGCCGATGCCAAGACCCCGGAGCTCATCTTGCTGGAAGAAATGACCCTCCTGTGCATGCTCGAAAATACCCACCACGTGCAAGACTTGGCCCCTTGTCAGCCTCATTACGACATGTACCGCAAATGGCTGGAGCGGGAGTCCGGCTTTGCTTGCGAGGACACCCATCCCATCGTCGCAAACCCCGGGAGATACTATGCCATGTCGAGAGAAGAAAGAGTCTCCGCGATAGAGAGCAAGTACCAGCAGCTGCTCCAAACAGACAAGAAACATCTCGCCATCGGCACCAAGAGGATGTACGACAGCTGCGGAGACATGTTCGTTGGCCACAAGCAAACCATCGACATCCTAATGCAAGACGGCGTCTTGAAGGATTTGTACAATTCCCTCGGGTTCGAGTACGGCAAGGTCTTTAAGGCCTTGTCTAACACCTATCCGACTCTGCGCATCCTAGAAGTCGGAGCGGGCACCGGCGGCGCGACGTCGACCATACTACCGCATCTGGTGGATGACAATGGTAACCCCATGTTTAGCATGTACACCTACACGGACATCAGCGCCGGCTTCTTCCCCGAAGCCAAGGAGCGGTTTGCATCCTACGTCGACAACATGGAGTTCAAGACGTTCGACCTCGAGCGAGCCCCGTGTGAGCAAGGGATCAGCCTCGACTCATACGACGTCGTCGTCGCGTTCAACGTAGTGCACGCCACGTCGTCGCTCAAGCGGACCTTGGGGCATCTGAACAAGGTGCTGAAGCCTGGCGGCAGGCTGATGCTGATCGAGGCATCGACGGTTTCCAAGACGGTCAACTACATCTTTGGGAACTTTGTCGGGTGGTGGCTTGGCGAGGCGGACAACAGGCTCTGGGAGCCCTACGTGTCCGTCGACAGGTGGGACCAAGATCTCAAAGCTGCAGGGTTTGATGGTGCATCGACGGTTGTCTACGACGACGTGGAGCCCTATCAGATCAACGCTGCCATCATCTCGCAGCGCCTTCTGCCGCCCGCACAGCACAAGAACGTGGTTGTGATGTGCAGCTACCCGAGACACGGGGCCGCCGCAAGGGTCATTTCCCAGCTCAAGGCGGATGGAAGATCGGTCACCTCGGCTGGCTTGGGAGAAGCCATCTCCCCAGACGTCGACGTCGTGTCTTGCGTCGACCTCGAAAGCAACTTTTTCCAGGACATCACTCGCGACGAGTTCGCCGCATTCCAGGCTCTGCTCAACTGCGGAATCCTCGGAAAGATACTTTGGCTCACCAGTCCGGTTCAAATCGCCTGCCACGCGCCGCAGTCGGCGCCCACGATCGGCGTCGCGAGAACCGTCAGGGCCGAGCTGGGCATCCCGTTCTGCACGCTGGAAATTTCCACCTGGGAGCCCGACTTCTCGGCGCTCGTCTCGCGCGTCTTCAAGAAGGTCTGCGCCGTGGAAGACGAGCGCGACCTCTCTGCCGACCGCGAGTACGCCGTCCACGATGGCAAGGTATGCGTCGGGCGGTACCATCCCGTGAGTGTGACATCCGAGTTTTCCTCGCGCAGTCTTGCTGCTCCCGGAGTCTCGACACGCAAGGTCTTGGGTGTCGGGAAGGCGGGTCTTTTGGAGACCCTTGGATGGCGCGAGGAGAAGCTCCAGGACGTCCCCGATGGCCACGTGGAGTTTGAGCCAGTGCTTGTTGGGTTGAATTTTAGGGATGTCCTTCTTGCCATGGGTGTCATTCCTCCTTCTGGAGACGTGATACCTCTTGGATTGGACGGAGCCGCTACAGTCACTCGCCTTGGAGCTAGCGTTGAGGGGCTTGAGGTCGGCGACAGGGTCATGTTCTTCACGGGCGGAGGTGCTTTGGCTACAAGAGTCCATCTTCCATTCCATCTCGTTGTTAAAATTCCAGATTCGCTCAAGTCGGAAGAAGCAGCTACGGTCCCCACTGTGTTCGTCACCGCCCTGATGGCCATGCTCGAGCTCGGTCGCCTGGAGAAAGGAATGAGCGTGCTGATCCAAGCAGCCACGGGTGGTGTAGGCCTCGCTGCCTGCCAGATCGCACGAATGGTTGGTGCCGAGATTTATGTCACTGCGGGAACCAAGGCAAAGGAGGACTTCCTCGTTAGCGAGATGGGAATCCCCCGCTCCCGAATTTTCCCTTCCAGGGACGCCGGCTTCGTCGACGGCATCATGCGAGAGACGGGCGGCAAGGGCGTCGACCTTGTTCTCAACTCGGCATCAGGAGAACTACTACACGCCAGCTGGAAGTGCGTCGCCGAGTTTGGGACGATGGTCGACATCGCCAAGAGAGACATGCTCGGACACGGCAGTCTCGGCATGAGGCCGTTCAGCGAGAATAGAACGTATGCTGGCTACGAGGGCAAGATGATGCTTGAGAAGAAGCCCGAGAGGGTGGGTAAATGGATGAGGAGGTGGGTCGAGCTTTACGGAGAAGGAAAACTGTGGCCTATTGAGCAACTGAGGGTTTTTGGCGGAAATGAGATCGAGCAGGCTTTCCGCTTCATGCAGGGAGGGCACCATATTGGTAAAATCCTCGTCAGATTAGAAAGCAAGGATGACAAGGTTGTCGATGCTCGAAGGGGAGCGGAGGTAAGACTCGATCCTGAGGGCTCGTACCTGCTCACTGGCGGATTCGGCGGATTGGGCCGGAGCTTGATCACTTGGCTCGTCGAGAGAGGTGCCAAGAATATCACTGTCTTGTCGAGAGGCGCGGGCAACGAGTCCAACCAGGCGTTTGTCGAAGAGGTCGAAAGCATGGGCTGCGCCGTCACGGTTGTGTCTGGGATGGTTGATGATGTCGATGATGTGCGAAGTGCGGTTGAGATGTCCAGGAGTCCCATCAAAGGGGTCTTTCATCTCGCCATGGTTTTGAGGGTATGTATCCCGGTCTCGCTCGCCTCTCCCCATCGTGGCGCCCCTTTTCCTCCTTATTTACCACCCCCATTGCAAGTGCTGACACATTCCACAGGATGCTTCCCTCCAGGCCATGACGTACGAGGAGTGGATCGCCGTCACCAAGCCCAAGATCCAAGGTGCCTGGAACCTACACAACGTGCTGCTCGACCAGCCCCTAGACATCTTCTGGCTTGCGTCCTCCTTGGTGACTAGTATCGAGCAGACTGGGCAGGGCAACTACAGCGCGGCCAACACCTTTATGGAAGCATTCACCCAGTACCGCCACTCTCTCGGCCTGCCGTGTTCCGTCCTCGGCATCTGCCCCATCAAAGGCATTGGCTTCGTGGCAGAGAACGAGCAGGCGATGAAGAACTGCAAGCAGCAGGATCTGGTCCTGATTGGCGAGAGAGAATTGCTTGATTTCGTCAGTCTCGGTGTTGTTACTGGCCTTGCTGGGGTTGAGGAGAAGGCCTCTGCCGCAGCCAATATTGGCGCTAAGAACAACAACAAAAGCGAGCTATGGACGTGGTCTAATTCTTCGCACGTCGTGTCTGGCATGCGGAGCGAGAAGGACCTGGACGACCCGAGCAACAAGATCAGCTGGCGCCTGGACCGACGGATGGGGCTCTATCACAATGCCCACCGATCTGGCGCGGGGAAGGACACCGCGGCTGCGGTGAGCGAGCTTCAGGCGTTCCTTTCCCGCGCCAAGGACGATTCCCCCCAGATCTTGACAGAAGGGTCTGGGATCGAATTTTTGGCCAAGGAGATCGGGAGGAAGTTGAATGATTTTATGATTCGCGCTGTCGACGAGGACGAGGTGGACGTGGATCGTAGTCCGTCTCAACTGGGTTTGGATTCGCTAATGGCGACGGAGCTGAGAAGGTGGTTCAGTCAGACGGTTGGGGTGAGGATTAGTGTTCTTGAGGTTATGGGGGCGGGGAGTTTGAGAGAGCTTGGGAAGTTAGTTGGGGAAAGGGTTGGCGAACGGTTGGAAGGAAGGTGATGATTGCTAGTTCTTGGGGTGTAGATAGACACATTCCTACGCGCGTTTGGGTGTCTTCTTTCTCTTTCTTTGTTTCCCCTTGTAATGACCGACATGGAAATGGCGAGGGGTTGTGGAGTATATGCTGTCTTGGCTTTTCTTGTGGGTTATATGGGCAGGTCTCTCTAGATAAAGCAGCTGGCGTCGTGCCGGTTTACTATGAAGAAACATCAAATAAGCTTTTCATTGCGTTCATACTGCCGTTAACCTATGCAAGAGCAAGCTGAAAATCCCGCTCCACTGTTGACGATGTCACAATACATTCATTTCACTCAACTGCGCGACTAGCATTGAGAGCAATGTGGTTTGGCCAACCACCTGAATAAGATACAGAGCAGATTGTAGATGAAGCGAGTCCCACACCGGCCGGTGCCCGAGTGCCACCCCGTTCCTACTGAGCCTAAATTGCCCAAGCATCATATGTCACGAAGCGAGGAACATCGTGGGAAAGGGCACCTGACTCGACGGGTCGCCGCCCTGGTCCACTTCTGGTAGCATCGATTGAAAGACACGAGCGGGATGGCGAATAATGACGCTTACAATGTCGGAGGGCTACTATAACATTGCCGGCTAAGATCTATATTCGTGTGTTCTTTGACTGCCTGTTCTGCCGGGCTCGGTAGTGGAACTTGAGATGTATTGAAGTAGGCACCAGCAGAGTCTACGCAGCCAATGCTATGCTAACAATGTTATTGATGTTCGTATGGAAAGTATCCACATTTGCGACTCGAGGCAGAGAAGTCCTCTGAGATAAGCCGACAATGACGTCGTGCGGATCGGGCATTGGCTTTTCTGCCCCCTCTACGCCCGCCCAGCCGTCCTCAACACCAAATATGAAGAGAAGGCGAAATTTGCCGAGAAAATTCAAGCCCTCGCCTGGTGCTGCGCGCGGGGCCAGGATTTGGGGACCGCATGGATGCAGTACCAGCTCGCATTGGACGCGCTTCCGCGCCGCAGTGATTCATAGACGAATGACATGTTGGTGGACGAGAGGCAGTCACTTGCTGCCGTGCAAAAAAGCAAACCGGGTAAGCCAGAGGTGTCTGCTGATGGTGACAACCAGGATCTGATACCTGTTGTTTTGCTACTTTCGGGGGTAACGTTGAAAACAACAGGGTCGACCGACAGAAGCCGCAAGGCTGCCGAAGCCGTACGCGGCTTTGTCGCAGGCAGGCAGGGCGTGCGAAGGACCAGCTGCCGCGGGGTCAACAAAGCGCAGAAATCCCGGCGCTACTTGCTGTGATGTATGACCGATTTCGACCATGGACGCAGACCGGCAGGAATGGGAATGAATCCAACGAATATTTAAACAATGGGAGAGCCCACCATACCTTGAGGCGCTCCGCATGATAGTAACAAAAACCAACCACGTGTGTTTTCTACAGAAAACGGGTGAGTCTCATCAATCCAGTCCCCAGAGGCACTAGTATTTCTAGCTCGCCCCAGTCTCCAAATAGTGCTGTAGGAAGGACCAAGCCAAGCAAGCGCACTTAATCACCCTCCTCCCACTGGCATTTTCGACCGTAGTGGCAGCACTTGCATTTCTCACCATTGTTCGCTCCCTTTTCACACCTCAAGACAACCGGCCAGAGGTTATTTTCATCCTTCCCATTATTTAACCCCCCCCCCCCTAAGCCATTGCTCCCTCTATCGCCTTCGGGAGGATTCTCCTGTCGTGCGTGTCGTGTGAGAGGGAAAGGGACATCTCGGCCAGCCAGTCTCGACCCCACGTACAGTAAAAATCTGCGTATCCGCCCATTCCACGTCCGGCTTCTTCTCCCGTGAATGACATTTATCGAAGAGGCATAGTTGGTATTCTTACTCTTGAGTCCGCCGTCCAAACCAGCAGCTGTTCCCCTCCTCCAGTCCAGTCCCCGCGCCGTCCCGCCCCGTCACCGCCGACCGCCTCCAATCCTCCACTAGACCCGAGCGATGCGCCGGTGAGTTGAGAAGCTCGGCCTCCAGCATCAGCAACAACGGACCAAGACTCAGCCAGTCGCTGTAGTCCTTCTAAAACCACAGGCCATATCTTTGTTTTCCCCTTGTTGAATGGTTAACAACTGCCCCTCGCAGGCCCCTGGTCTTACTACGTCACGCAGCTGTCTTTGGGGGACGACGCAGCAGCCCTACCGGGATACAGAATATTTCACTGACAACGCATCAACCATCTAGCGTCTGTTAAAACCCTCTTGCCCGCCTCAAGTAATATCATTCGCAGCTCTCCCCACCAACTCCCCGCCTCAACGACTCGGCCATCCATTTCCCTTCGCGGTCCCCCCTCCCGCGCCCGTCAATAACCCATCGCCTGATCTCCGTCTCAGGCCAGCAATGGATGATGGCTTAGAAGCCCCTCCGCCGGGCACCTTTGCCCAACAAGCCGCCCTCATGGCTAGGCAATTTGGCTCTGTCGATACCATATCCAGAGCTACGTCCCCCGGCATCCCGTCCGCCAACGGGTCGACAGACAAGGCGCGATACCGCTCCCGCACCTTCAGCTACTTCAACCAGTTGCCATTCGAGGTCGAGCCGGAAGAGACGAGGGAGTCGGCCCTCGCGGGTATTCTCAAGGAGCTCTATATCGCTGTCAAGGCTGAGGATTTTAGCCCAGGTGCGGTACACTGGACGCGCGAACTATCAGCATGGCTCAACCTCAAGTTTGACCTACCCCGCGAACTAAGGGCGACCCTTGCAAAACTATACTTCCACCTTGCCCTTGCGCCTGGACTGGAAAGTGGCACCGCTGATAGATTCGCCAAGATGCTGATTTCCTTGACCAAGTATGATGCCATTCCATTACCTTATCTTCCACGACGTATTTTGGTAGTTTCACTCGTATGCTAACCCCCAGCTTTGTAGGAAGAAGCACTACCTCAGACCCGGCGAAGACCTCGTGCTTGACTGGAAGCCATTGTGGAAAGAGATGAAAGGACTCGTCCTTCCGGGGGAAACAGCTGCTCATCAATCAGCCAGGAAGCGCATGCACAAGCACTTGTGGAAGCTATGTCTGCATTGTCATCAGTATTTTGACCCCAAGGAGCGAAGAGCTATGCTCGATGAGATACTGCCGTTCTTCAGCTGCTCAGACATCTCGAACGCCTACATTGTCGCCGGCGCGCTCAATGCCTTGATCCCTACAGACGCATGCCCGCCCACCGAACCTCTTGCGCAACCCCCTGACTTCCTTCCCACCTTCTTCCACACGTGGTCCTTGATGAGCCGGTCCAAGTCCTTTGACATCACTTTTGTCGATCTCATGTCGAGGATGGCCAAAGATTATCTGCATTGCCGATGGGTTCGATTTTCCGAACACGGCATTTTCACCAAGGAACAATCCGACTTCATATTCACTGCCATTCTTCGTTTCACCGAGATCCCAGTTGGCCAAGCAAACTCGCCTTACTCGGCCCTGGACTACTCATCTGGGCTGGGAATGATTTTGGAGAAGGACAAGAAGAAGTACCCCCCCTCGTACATGACGGCAAGGCTCATCGTATCGTCTCTCTCTCCTCTCTGCCTGGACAAAGAGAGCTCCATCATTGCGAATCTCGAGGGTCTCATGGAATCGATCGATACTTTTTTCCACCCCTCCAATCATGGCGGATGGACCACTTTTCTCGCCCAGCTCACTTGGTTCTTGGCCGACATATTTGTTGCCAGGTGGAACAAGGAGCAAAGCGGAGAGATGGATACGCCGCCGGAGAGGAAAATAAACGATGTGGTGAAGCGCCGGTTCGTGCTGGCACTGAAGGAGGTGACATTTATGGGTCTCTTTGCTAAGGGCTCCAAGGTAGTCAACTATTACTACTCAACACTCCAAGCCCTGGCGTATCTCGAGCCGGACTTGATTCTTCCCGGTGCCCTTCAGCGGTTTTACCCAAGTCTTCAGGGCCTAGTGGAAGTTCACCGAACCACGTCTAGCTTGTGTGGCCTCCAGATGATCGCCAACATCATGTCCAAGTCGAAAGGATTCCGGTGCCATATCACTGCGCTTCTGGCCCTGGCACTACCAGGTATTGATGCGAACGATCTGGGCAAGACCCAGTACACATTGAACTTCATTCAGAGCGTCGCATACAGCATACCATTCGTGCCGCTTACGAAAAAGGAAGGGGCAATCCACGACACCACGTTGGCAGTGCAATGGGTCCAGGGCGAGATGGAGCGAATGGAGCGCGAAGGCCAGGATGTCAAGATTGACTACAAATCGGAGCTTAGTGACGAGGATGAAAGGAATATTGTGCGTTCATCGACCGCGGGGTTTGGAGAGTTCGTCTTGACCCTTTTTGGCAAGGTGTTCACCCTGCTTGAAAATCTACCCGACGCCAGCAACATCAGGACAGGGTCACCGGAGGAAAATGTCATCAACACGCTCCCCGCAGCTCTCACCCCGCTGTTCGCCACGCTGAGCCCAGAGCTGTTCGACATGGCCCTCGAAAAGCTTTCCACGTTTGTGTCCTCCCATGTGGTCCACCAAGCCCGAGACGCGATGGCTTGGATTTGTAGCGCGATGTGCAAAACCAACCCCCAAAAAACACTAAAGGTGTTTGTTCCCATGCTGATCGTCAGCATCCGCAACGAGATCGACTACAATGGAGCGGCATCCGATCGATCCAGTGGAACCGATGTCCTTCCACGCGATCGTGCGCTGGTCTGGTATGTCAGCATACTTAGCATGTGCGTGGTGCATGTGGGAGACGAAGTTCTCAAGTATTCGAACGATTTATACGCTGTCGCCGAGTATATGCATGAAAAATGCAAAGGATTAGCCACTATTCACATAAGCAACTTCTCTCACCACCTCCTTCTTAATCTGACGCACACGTATCCTATCGACAACGCCTTGTACGAGCCATCCGTCATCGAGCGTGGACTGGACGTCGATGATTGGGGCCTTACAACGCTTCCCGCCGAACTTACGATTCGCTGGCATCGACCATCCGACCCCGAAATCAAGTTTGCGGCTGAGTTCTTCGAGTCTCAGGCAAAGGGGGCATCGGCACGTCTCGAGGCGCTCATGAGTGACAATCCCCCGGTGAGCAGGAAAGGCAAGAACAAGGAGTGGTCCGACGAGATAACGCGCCATCTTTCCCATCTCAAGCTCATCATTTCGGGAGTCTCTACGTTGTTCGATCCTAGAAGAGCCTCGGGCGAACAGAATGGACAAGCTAACGGCGCTGATGCCGACGATGAAGACACCTCGATGGATGATGGCGACATGCTCGCTGAGGTTGCAGACGATGAGGAGCTGAGGCCTCAGTTTCGATACGAGTCTGGCTACGTATTGGATCGCAACAGCGATATTTATTCGAGGCTCCACGATTTCCGCGAGGACCTGGGAAAACTGCTCTCGACGGTACACGGGTTCCTGACTGCGAATCAAGAGGACGACGTGACTTGCTTCACCTCGCTATATTCTGTCTACAGGACGTGGATAACTGACGTTGGGATCGAGAGATCCGCACATCCCCTGGAGCGACTCTCGCGGCTGTACAAGAACGACATTAGTCCCTTCAAGATTAGTGGCCTGCGGAAGGCCTACCCACGACCGCTTCTTATCCGCCGCGCCGACATATACCACTTGCAGCGCGTCAAGCACAATGCTTCGGCTCGCCAGAAGAGCGACTTGGATAAAAGGCTACTATTGGACCTAGCAGAGTCATGCATATCTTCCTATGCCGATGTCCGCAGAGTTGCGCAAGGAGCCCAAGACTCGTCGCTCAAGGTTTTAGCCGGAGGCCGGCCGCTGGTTGTGCCAGTCATCATTGAGAGGTTCCGGAAAGCCCTGGACGAAAAGGATCACGATCGGATAAAGGGCAGCTTGTACACACTCCTGTACACCTCTCTCACCAAGACCTTGATCAGGGACTGGAGGTTCGCGCCCGACTTTATGCGTCTCTACATATCGACGGCAGAGGTGGACAAACCTTCGATCCAGCAAATTGGCACCCAGTGCCTGTACGCTCTGATAGACTTTGGCAAGCCGTTCGAGAGGATGATCATCCTCGACGAGGAGATGCTGGACACAATCAAGCCGGATGAAGACTGCCAGAAGCAGATTGAGTCTCGCCATGAGTTTATTCTGCGGCGTCGAAAGCAGGTGGAAACCAAAAAGTCGGAGCTTGGACTGGAACTCACGCGCTTGGCACAGCAGAGCCACTGGAAAATAGCTTCCCGCTGTGCCATTTTCGCTTCCAACATGTGCCTGCGCTTTGAAACTCTGGCCCCTCCCTCCTTTATCGAGCTGGTTGTGAAAGGCACAAATGACCCCCATCCTGGGCTGCGAGCCAACTACATGAGTGCGTTCAGCAATGTTTTCACGCTGCTGGACATGCGAGCCTGCTACCAACACGACTATCGCAACTTCCTGCTCGAGAAGGAGTGGGACGAGAACAAGCTCAAGATTGATGTGCCAAGTGACCCGGACTGGACCCAAACATTCCTCGACTCGTTTGGCAGCCCGGAGGAGCCGGAGTGCTTCGTGGATGCAGACCAACCTGGCTGGCTCGTCTGGGGGAAACAATACCAGGCTTTTGCCACCAAGCCGAAGCAGTTCAACGGCTATGACGAGGCCGAGATGGCGGTTCGCAAGCAGATGGGCAGCCTCCTCACTAAGGAATGGTTCAACACCTTGTTTGGATATCTGAAGCAGGAGCCCCGAGACGCTAGCGCCGACAGGTTTCGGATGGCCAACGTGGTGCTTCTCATGCATCTCTTCGACCTCATCAGCTACGGCATCACAGCCGCGACGTTCGACGAGGTCCAGGAGCTCACCTTGGAATTGTACGGGGATGGGAGCGACAAGCACCAACACAGGGCGGCGTCTGAGATCATTGGTGCCATGCTCACTGGCTCTAGCGATGATCCCCTCGAATATCGAGACCGGGTTTGGGGGTTTGCCGCTCCGTTCGTGCTGAAGATTTTCGCCGAATCCCTGACACCCGAAAATATCACGTATTGGATGACGTGCCTGCATCTCGTGGTGGATTCCAAGGACCCGCGGCGACCAAAGGAGCTGGTCCAGGCGCTTACGTCCTTCCGTCTCGACATGAGCTCTAATGCAGCCTTCAAGGAAAGCTCCCAAATCCAGCTACTCGAGTTCCTCATCAATGATGCGGGATGGCACTTCCGACTGGAGAAGCCTATCCTGGAAGACTTCTTGGAACACATTAACCACCCATACAAATCAGTTCGCGAAGCAATGGGACGAGTCATTGCTACCATCTACCGCACCCGGTACCACGAGTCCTTCCTATCGGTGACGGAGCTTCTTGAAGCCAACAAGGACGACTCGTCGGTCGGAATCCGCCCGTATAAGCCTACATCAGAGTTCACCGACACTATCAAGGAGGTCTTTGCTCGCCTCGAAAAGTGGAGACAGGAGCGCGAGCCCGGCCAGCAGGACCAATCTGACTACACATCTGGCTCCAAGACGGTGTTGACCTGGCTCGATTCGACGCTGACAAGCCACGAGTGTACAACCCTCATCCAGTTCTTCCCGGACCCCTTGATCGACCAGCTCCTCCACATGATGGACGTCAAAGAGGATCCAGAGCTCATGCGCCTGGCGTACCACGTGTACCGCCACATGCCCAACATCACCTTCCGCAACGGCGAGGACCTCCCGTTCATTAAGGCCTTGATTCGGATCGGTAGGAGCGCCTCGAGCTGGCACCAGCGGCTGAGGGCCCTCATCAACATGCAGGTCATATACTTCCGCCGACTCTTCCTCACGGATGCCTCGACGAGGGAGCTCCTGTTTGACGCCGTCGGCGACATGCTCGCGGACCCGCAGCTCGAGGTGCGGTCGGCGGCGAGTGCGACGCTGGCAGGAATGATTCGCTGCTCGCCCGAGGTGATCCGCTCGCCCATCATCCAGACGCTCAAGGCGCGGTTCAAAAACCAGTTGAGGCTCAACCCGATGCCCAAGAAGAAGTTGCCGGGAACCGACACCCCCGTCGACGTGCATCAACAGATCGTGAAACGCCATGCCGCGGTCTTGGGGTTAGGTTCCCTTATCGAGGCGTTCCCCTACGCGACACCGCCGCCGAAGTGGATGCCAGAGGTACTTGCTCACCTCGCCACGCGCGCTGCGGGCGATCCGGGCATCGTGGGCAAGGCAACCAAGTCTATATTGAGCGAGTTCAAGAAGACGAGGCAGGACAGTTGGAGTGTTGACCAGAAGGTATGCCTGCTCACCAACCCGTCCGACACTTGCTGGCTGCCGAGAAGGGTCAACTATACTAACGATTTTTTTCACTATTTAGTACTTCACCACTGAACAACTGGATGATCTGGAAGGCGTACTATGGAAGAGCTACTTTGCGTGATTGGTTGACAGCCTTGGCATTAACGCATGGGTAAACAGGGTAGACATGGTAGATATAACAGAGTACACCAAGCCCTGATAGGAGGGGACGGGATCGGGTCTTAGAAGCGACGACCGGACTGTAGGCACATCGAAAGACGGATGGCGAGGGGCGTATGGGCCCTCATCCTGTAAGAGATATTCGCATAACGTAGAGCAGAGCAAAATAAAGCATGGGAAAGGTCGAGATGGGCTGGAATGGAAAGGGTTTGGGAAGCATCGAGTGGGCAATTCTTTTTCTTTTTTTTTTTCTTTTTTTTTTTTTAATAAATATAGGGGAGGGAAATTCCACACATAAATATGACGAGTGAAAAGAGCAAAGGGGGGGGGGGGTAAGGGTTCTGTCAAAATTATACAAACCATCAGTTTTTTTTTTTTTTTCTTTCTTTCAAACTGCTATGATATTACCGGGGGCTCGTGTTTTTGCCGTCTGTTGAATCAAATCACAATTGCTAAACTACTGCTACTGCTGTATGTGCATATGTACATATGTACATATGCAGTGAGTATGGACGGCTCAGCGGTAGAACGGCACTGGTATCATATATATACATAGTCTGGCTACACGTCCATGTCCAGCGCGCCACACCCCCCCCCCCCGGTGGCGTATTGAGCGAGCCACTGGGGCACTAGATAGGACACATGTATGTAGATTGATACGAGACGAGACGAGACGAGTCCGGAAACCCCTGGTGGCATGTATTTATTCATTCTGCTGCACGGTCGTTTGCAGTCTCGTTCGGTATTGTATTCGTTCATTCGTCAGTTTCTCAAAATGAAATAAAAAGACAGGTATGAGGAGTTATTCATATGGGCGTGCGTCATATACCTTGCAGGCAGTCTTCACGTCCAAGTTGTTTACCAGCCATACAGGTGACACTGTTGGTATTTCCTGCTCGACTCGTGTGGAATATTATATAACGTACAACAAGCCGAACGGGGGCGAAACACCTATCCATACTCCGGAGGCCATCAAACACCGATTCATGCATGGCTAGGAGACTCGATATGCCAGCGTTGTCCCGCCCCCCTGGGTGTGCACAATCCAGACGCACAAAAAACTGGTATCTCAACCTAGGCTTCTTGCCGAGGCTAGCTCTCGATATAATCTTCAGCGTTGCAACTGCCACTAGCACCGATTAAACCCATCGTTGAAAGAAAGAGAGAAAACCGCCACAAAAAAAAAACAAGTAATGCTCGGTTAAACGTGGTCATGCAACCTTTCCGGAACGCCTGCCTTGTGCTAAATAGAGGGTTGCGAGAAATGAAGATGCTGAGAACATTTAAAACTCCACCCCAAAAACATGAACAATCGTGGCGTAATCATCGCTGATGAAGGATGTGTCTAAAATTCTTTATTCCGTCCAGAACAGTGGGTAGTGCAATCCGTCAAGTCACGGATGTCGAGTTGTTTTTCATATGCCAGGACTGTCGTTATCGTTCAAAACTCGTGGCGCGTCAAGCCTCCTCCTCGCTCATGGTTCTTTCGACGCGCTCAACTTCCCCAGGATTAAGGAGAACTCGATTACCTAACTCCGCCTCCGGCTTGCCATCTCGGGCTGCGCCAAAGTCAAGGATCTATCAAGTTGAAGTTAGCATCAAAATGGAGTATCAAGAGATGATGGCGCAAGGAATAGGAAAAACTAACCTCCAGGTATGTCAAAGAGTTTCGCTGCACAGCCGCGACACAACGCCGATTGTCAAACGACACTTGCCACACGCCAGTAAGATCCGTCAACAAGTCCTGAACGCATTCGCCAGTTTGGATGTCCCACATCTTGACAGTCTTTTCACTGCCCGAGATGACCTTACGTGCATCGTGTTGGAAGCACGTTATCGCTCCGGTGTGAGCAGACAATATGTTCCTGCACCTGCCATTCTCAGGGTCCCATATACGCAGCGTACTATCGGCGGCGGCGGACACCAATCTCTCCTCCTGTAGATCAAGGAGTCCGACGAGTAGCGTATGGCCCTCCAGGGTGTGAAGGCAGTTTCCAGTCGAGAGGTCCCAAATCTTCACATTGGAATCCATGGATCCTGATATGCAACGGTTACGCTTGTGGTCCAACACGACGCTGTACACCTTCTGCTGGTGACCATTAAGAACATGAAAATTTTCCCCGGTAGTGATCTTCCAAACCCTAACAGTGCTATCGTAGCTACCGCTAACGAGGGTATCCCCATGAGCAGCAATAGCACGGACGGAATGGGTGTGGCCAGCTAGTACCCGGATGAAATACTGAGAATCCGGTTCGTCGATAGGCAAGGAGCTGGCTGGTAGATTGGTGGTCTCGGGAAGGCGCCACACGCGGAGCTGGCTATCGCGAGAGCCAGTGATGATGATGGGATACTGAGGCCTCATGACCTTGCGACCGTTTTCTTCAACCTCGGTGGGCATGAGGATCTGCAGGCAACGGACAGTACTTGTGTGACCGTGTAAAACATGAGTGCAGAGTCCTCGTTCAATATCCCATACACGGACAGTTCGGTCGGTGCTGCCAGACACCAATGTGTTTCCAACGTAGTGCAGGGCCCAAACTCCACCGTCGTGACCTTCCAGCCTCTTCCGCAATTCGCCAGTCTTCGTATCGTAGACGTGGATGAAGGTGTCATCACTGCCACTGATGATTTTGTCGTCGTCAAATTGAAGGCAAGTAATTACATGACGGGGATGAGCAGCGAATGCCACATGGCTTGGCTTTACCTTCTTGTTAGTCCAGCTCTCCCTGATCATGCGTTGGCGCCGGTAGAGAGACTTGTACAGGTGAAGCTTGCTCAAACTTGGGAGCCCGAGGTCGGGTTTGGGGACGGCCAGGGCGGCTGCCGTGGCGTGGGCGATAGGGCCCTCAGCACGATGCTTATCTGCGTTTGTCTTGTGCTTGAGGGACGAAGAAGGCGAGGAAGATTGGTTTCCGCTAGCACGCCTCTTCGACCTTTCAAACGCAGCATGGTTTGCACGCTTCCTCTTGGAGCTTCGAAGCTGAGGCCCGCCAGTTCTCTTGGAAACCACAAGAGCTTCCCGGGCATGAAGCTGCTTCTCCGGCATAGTAAGCCGAGCCTGAGGCCGCAAGTCCCTTTCACAACCGTAGTATCCCTCCGGATCCTGCCAGCCCCATCCTTGTTGAATGGCCTTCTCGAGCTCTCCTGGTGGAAGCTCCAGACCATCACGATCCATCAATTCCTTCCAGCCGGTCTCGTTCGCATCGATCATTGACCTCCAATACTTGGAGACCTGGGCCGCACGACAGAGATCCTTGTGGTCCAGGTGAGAGAGCACCATGAGCGACAGTTCGTTAGGTAGCTCCTTAACGAAGTCACACTTCAGAGCAGGATTGACGACATCCGCGACCATGCGAAGGATCGGACGTGGGCATCGTCGCAACATGTGATAGACCATGACACCCTGCAGCTCATCAGGCATCTGGTCAAAATTCTGGAGCATGGATTGAATGCCGGGGCGAGATAGAGATAGGT
This sequence comes from Zalerion maritima, assembly GCA_022664585.2. Lineage (NCBI taxonomy): Eukaryota > Fungi > Ascomycota > Sordariomycetes > Lulworthiales > Lulworthiaceae > Zalerion > Zalerion maritima. The sequence goes on from JAKWBI020000307.1 coordinate 51,780, forward strand.
CTTGGCTGTCCTCTTCCTCCCAGGGTACCACCTCTCCAGGCATCTCGGTTGCGGCCAGCGTGGGTGACAGGCCCGGGCTAGGGAGAGTATCACTCTGGGCGGCAACCGTGTTGATTCTCGACGTATTTCGGGCGGGTATAGACTCCTGGGAAGAAGACTCATCGCTCGCAAAAGGCTCGGGGCACCGCTCAACAGGTGGGGTGGGTACATCGCTGAAAGAATCATCTAAATCGTTGACAACCCTTGATAGGGAAAGGTCGGTAGTGTCGGGGGTTGTGGGGAACAGGTTTGACGCTGCAGCTGGACGACCGGAGCGACGGAGTCTATCGGCCACGGCGTGAGGGAGATTGATCTTTGATGGACGGCGAGCCTTCTGCACCTTTGACCGGGATAAAAGCGACGAGTTGCGGTATGGTCTTGTCGGTGAGTCCTGGGGGGTCATGTCTGATGCAGGCTCAGCTTTGATGTCATTCATCATGGAATCGTCTTCGTCGAATTCGCTTCCCTCCTCTTGGCTCTGTTTGGACATGTAATTGGCCATGTTCCAGGATATGTTTTTGAGCTCGTCCGGGGTGGCTTTGTGGGCTAGGGGATATTCCTTTTGGTCGAGAGAGTGCAAAGGGCGGGCTTGCCTCACAAAAAGACGCGGAAATGTCCTCTTGGTTGTTGTGGTGGTGGTGATGGTCTTTGTTTCGACACACTCTGCTAGCCCAAATTGCATCGAAGTCGAGGTTTCCTTACTAATGCCGTTGTCTACATCGTCCCAGTGAAGGCTCACTTTTTGGCTGGATCTCGATAGTGGGCGAAGGGCAGATGCTTTTGCATCAGTGGCGGGTGACAGTCGGTGGGGCGGTTCAGAAGACATGACTGTAGATTACTTTGCCGTGGTCCCTTGGGAGTGCCGTGTCTAGAGTAAGGTCTCCTGTTTGTAAAAAGGAGTCGAAAAGGGCACCACAAAATTATTGGTATTTAGGGTGGAAGGAAAGGCTCCGCGACTCTGTGGTGGAGCGGCCCAAAAGCCAGATCCACGTGGCGAAGGGTGAGTGTAATTCCTTGGTAGTCGTGTCGGGTCTTGGGGCGTATGCTGTGTGTGGTAGTAAAGGACGACTTTCGGTGATATCCTTCCGACTGATGTCGATGGCGATGGCGATGGCGATGGCGATGGCGATGGCGGATGGGCTGGCGATCGCCGAGGTTTGTGTAAAAAAGGCTTATGAATGGATTGAGTCTGTTGGTGAAGGGACCGCGTGTAGGACGTTAAGGGTTCCAGAGACGGTCAAGCCCGTAACCGTGTCGTTGGATGGAACTGGCTGGGTGGGAAATGGGGGGGTAGTAGAACGCGTGCGTGCCAGCCACCCACGAGACCAGCGCGTGCCAGCAAAACTTGTGGCTACCACGACGACTGTAAATCCCGTTAGTCGGTCGTCCGGGTCGGCTTCCAACGTGATTTCTGAAAATCTAGGTTTCTCCCCAAAAAAGAGCGTGGGAATATATCGGCGAGAATGAGGGCATCGACGATGGGAGGGAGGCAGAGCGTTCGCTGTGCTGGCGGGTGGATGAATAATTTGGGAGATGGAGGCAATGGTGGAAGAGAGGGAGGGAAAAGCGGGAGAACATCAGGAGTTTGCCGTTTCGGACACAAGAAGACCCCAGGCCACTCCTGCTGCAGGCAAGAACCGTGACCCGACTTTTTTTTTCTCTCCGTGCTCAGTGGCCACCTCTGCAGCGACCTCCACCAACTAGCAGGGTTGTACTCGCTCGCTGCTGCAGGCAGGAAATAGTACTGTACCACCGTACTAGCCCGCCTGGAAGCTTTTTCCGACCGGGGGGCAAAATGAGTGAAGTTACAGTACATCTGTACTTCTAGATGAGGGCAGTCTGGTGTGTGCGGCGGCCTACATAGTCCTGCAGCCTTCCAGGTACACCTCCAAGGCTTTCTCGAAATGTCTCGGCCACCGGGGTAGCTGATGATACGTGAATGCTTATATCCCTTACCGTCCCTGAAATATCCTTGGACGATTAAAGAGAAAGTCTACACGCAGGCTACAGAACAGAGAGACAGAAGCAAGATGTATGTGGTGATGATTCGATTTGAGGATTGCCGAGCCTGGTGCGGAGGAGCAAAGTATCCCACCCACCTAGCTGTTACGAGGTACCTTTGTGTCGCAGTCAGCGCGACAACCGTCAGCGTTTCCAGCCGTGCCGTCAGCAGATATTCAAGAGTCACCCTTAACGACCCCCGCCAAATTGACATCAGGGACCAGCTGACTCAGGCCGCCATTTCCTTCCCGAGTATTATGATGTACATACCTCCAAGCGTCCCCCACCATGCTTTGCACACAGCTCCTCACAGACACCATCACTCATCAAGATATCTATAGTTACCGTGAAAAGCAAGTAATCTCTTCCAAAAATCAAGATGCCAAATCTCCTCAAGCATTCTCTGCCGAGCATGCGATGCAATGCGAGCAAGAACCAACAGGCAGACATCAGCGTCTAATCGCCTAATGGGATATTGATCGGTTAGTTCCTCGTGCATGGCATTAATTCCCATGCTGCTACCGCGCTGCTCATTCGTCACCGTCCGCGCTCTACCACTCCTTTTTTGCCGTGCCTCGCAACCCCCTTCGCTGGTTTACCGCCAGGAGGCCCAAAGGAGAGACCCCTACCGAATTGCCCGACTCAGTCCCGGCCAATCACACGGTGGAAATTCTCCATCTTGTCAGGGATGTCCCTCCTGGCAGCTCCTCTTGTACCTACAACAGTACATACTGTCGGGAGGAGAATGAGAGGGAAATAATCACTGTCATCCGAAGGAAAATCCCCAATGTCTGAGCCGTGATCTGCTGCACCTCACACAAGTCGCTTCGCAGTTACAGTAGGTATCCTTCCTCCCTTATCTATCTATTGGCAGATAAGACCAGCCTTGGTCTCAGGCGGTGAAAGTATTTGCGTTCCAGGTCGTCTCGTCTTAACCACGCGGAACAAGGCTCGCAAGCGGTGTGGGACTCGAAGCTTGGAGGCTTGATATAGGTAGATTTATTCTGGATCAAACTGGTCCAGATCAAGAACTGCCCTAGAAGCTAAGCAAGTACTGGGCTTTAGAGTCCCGCCACCCCTCTCCTACAGTTCCAAGTTCCAACCATTGTTGGTTTCCCGATGCGTACCTTATTATTATTCGGTGCTCGCTCTTCAACGCTACCGTCTTTCCTTTCCTATGCCGAGGGCAAAACATACTACCCTTGTCCCGAAGCTATCATTGCCCCATTGCTCCATTGCAATTCTTCTAGTTCCTAACAAAGGGCAGGGCTAGGAGTGCTTTCGTGGACCAACTACCCACTTACCAAGTTGGAACGGTTTATCTACTAGATCCAATCCAGCTTAGCGATGATATACAGACTCAACAACATTCCGACCCGACTATGTGGGGTGACGATCGACTAATCACGTCACGATCATGGGAGGGTCCATTCCGGGCTGTCTCGCCCAAAACAATCCTTGGTAGGAGGGCGCAGGCTAATACATACATATGTTGGTATTCTGATTCCAAGTTCGAACCTAAGTGCCACTTCCGTAGTCGTTTTCGCCCATAACTCGAGGGTTTCTTTCTTCGCTGCAGAAAATCCCTGATCCCCATCTGGAAAGTGCATACTCGTCGAACAATTTCAAGGATTGGGGGGGGGGGGGGGGGGGGGGGGGGGGGGGGGGGGGGGGGGGGGGGGGGGGGGGGGGGGGGGGGGGGGGGGG